>AYEL01082968.1:0-58421 GCA_000484575.1 Olivierus martensii | reverse complement strand
GCCCCCAGCAGCAATCCAGTTCGCCCAGCTCACATGGGTACAGTAGAGTCCCAACAAGTGTTGATATTTTAGTTTTTTTCATTATTTAATTAAATTTATCCCTTATTATGGCTCCCAAAAGAGTTAAGAGTGTTAGTGAAGGTGGTGTTAAACATGCTTTCTTCTAATATTACTGTTATATTTATTTCCTTTCTGTATTATTTCCACACATAAAGCCATATGTTAAAATTTTTTTTTTAGGATAAAAAAACATATTATTTGGATTTGCATTAATTGCAATGGGAAATATTGTTCGGATTACGAACTTTTCGGATCACGAACAGAGTCAAGGAACGACAAAAAACGTATTATTTGGATTTACATTAATTGCAATGGGATTGATTATTACGAACTTTTTGGATCACGAACAGGGTCAAGGAACGGATTGTGTTCGTGAACCGAGGTACCACTGTATATGATTACATATATATTAAAAATTTGTGTTTTTTCATAACTTTATTATATATTTTGATATTCTTAATTGAAAAAGACATTTCAGGTTTCTTAAAACTTACAAAAAGCCTGTAAATTTAATTTTGAGGTGTTATTTATTTAATGATTAAATTAATATAAAAAGATTGTTAAACATAATGATATACAAGAAATTAATGAAATCTAATATTCACATGAATATCTTTAAATTACAGATGACGACATAACATATCTTTTATTAATATTTTTGGTAATGTATTTTGAATCTAACTTTATATAAAATGTGATTTTTATATTTAACCAAATATCTTAAACTTCTAATTATTTTTATAATATTTGTGAAGTAATTTAAAGTAATTCCTTCATTTATATGGGACAAATTAAAATGCAGGATAAAATATACAATATTTAATAATAATAAATTTAACTGATGAATGTTTATTATAGAAAAAATAGTAAAATACCACAGAAGTTGTTTTTGAAATTGTATTAAAATCTTTATTAAGTTTAATATCAGAATGATATCACATGTATTATATGTGAGATATGATTGAATAAAAAATAATTGTGTAATAAAACATTGTTAAATGATTTTGGAGACAGATAATCACTCATATTGGCAGTAGAATGCTAAGAAATAGCATCAGAAAGGTAATAAATTTTTCTTTACAGAAATATAATAATAAAGTGGATGATAATAAATCTTCATGTATGAATGACTGTTGGATTATGTATAAGTATTTTCTTCAGAGAATATAGATTGACTCTCCAATTGAAATTGCTCCCTGGCAAATCATTTAACTCTTTATTCTCTGTCACTGTATAAAATATAATTGCTTTTAAAGTGTTTCTAATCTATTAGAAAAATTCTTTTTTTGACGATAACTGTTGTTTATGTTTTCAGAGATTATCTTTAAGAATCAAAATTGATTATGAATTCTGTTTTTTATAGAAAAAATAAAGTTAATTATTGATATTAAAGCAATACTATAATCACTTTTCAACAGGAATTATTAAATAACTGTTTGTAATATAGTGGGCTCTTTTTAATTTACCGTCATTTAATTTCCTTTGCTATTACATTGTCAGCAAAAACCAAATTAATTAATTAAAAATCTTCGACTGCTGATTAGCAACTAACATGCTAAAGACTGTGATAAGTTAGAAGTATGAATCAGATTAGTAGCTATTGCGTATTGTTGAAAAGCTTTTGACAATAAGCAATAGCCTAATTTTGCTTTTGTATACGCATTGCAGACAATTCTTCAATGCATATACAAAACCAGTGTGATATATGTATGCAGGCAGCGAAGTTGAATTAGAAAATTTTTAGTAATAATTTTTGGCTATTGTAAGTGTGAATCATCATAAGTTCAAGTTGTTGTAGTTAAGGACTACCTCTATGCATTTTATTCCATCTAAATTTACTTTCTAAAATATTGAAGATCATAATGCTTCTATTTTTCTCACAAATGATTTGAATAAAATAAAACATTTTTATAAAATTTGATAGGATTGTTGTATCAGTGAAGCTAACTTTATTGCTATAATTTTGTCTCTGTATCTTAAAAACATTAAAATGTCATTTTTAACTATTTAAAAATAGTTAACATTGAAACTTCTGAAATAATTCTGTTTAATCTCTCAGTTTCTATATTTTATTGAAATTATTGATGAAGTTTTATATAGATTAGCACAGTAATTCTCAAAAAATTTTTCTGTAGCTATCAAGAGCCTTAGTGTGAAAAAATTTATTATTTTTATAGAATGTGAAAATAAAAATAATTTATACAAGCATTCAATTTTTATTTTAAAAAATATTATTTTTTTAATTAAATAAAGAAGATATTACTGATTTTAGTTATTAAAAGTATGATCACACTACTTTGACATCATTTTTATGACTTTGTTAGTTTATCCTAAATAGAACATAATTTTAAATATATATAGAATCCATTTAAAATTATGTATAGACTTTAGTTAAAATATTTTGTTAGAATTATAAATAATGTTAAACCACATACTGTAATTAATACATTGCCATAACAACAAAAATTGAAATTTCTTCTGGAACAAACCAACTTGTTCTATATATTGTTAAAGTTTGTAAGGGAGTTCATCCATAAACTACATCACGCTATTTTGAACACTTTTTTACCCCCTCCCTCCCCTTCGTCATATATCGTCACACTACGCTTGACCCCCCGATCGTTACGTAACAAATTGGAAGATACCTTCCACATACTGTAATTAATACATTGCCATAACAACAAAAATTGAAATTTCTTCTGGAACAGACCAACTTGTTCTATATATTGTTAAAGTTTGTATTAAGTTTTTGTAATGTTTGTAACTAATAAGGTCTGAAACAGGCCAAAAGTACTTTTATGTTAACTGTGTAAAAGTGTTTAATATGTTTGAACTTCTATACTGCTTTGTGTATTAACTTATAACAAAAACATAAAAATTCAACAAGCCTTACAGCAGGTACATTGACTCAAGAATAAAACTTTTATTTGTCAATAGCACTTTTGGCCTTTAAGCTAGCTTCAGTTGAGATCAACATTTATAAAAATATGAATGCTAATTTATACACATATAAGCATATAAACTATATATAAGCATGCTAAATACATGGAAGCATGAAATTTGGATTCTGTGTTATTGAAAAATTTTGGCATCCATCGAAAATTTGATTGTGAATGTGCTAAAAATTACTGTATATATTCTGCTACTACAAATTAGTAAAGTATTAGGCAGAAAAATACTTTACTAAAGAAATGTTTTTGACCATCTCTAACTGATCTGAATCAGTTTCTTAGATGCAGATGAATGACAATGTCTCTTTAATAGTAATAAATTATTTTTGTTCCTAGTGCTAAATTGTTTTTACTAATGCACTAAAGATAATAGATCTGATAAATTCTTTTTACTTCATATAATAATTTTTATTCCAAATTTCTGGAAATTCTGGTTACAGTTGATTATGAATTGCAGTGCAGTTCTTGTTATAAATTAATAATATATAATAGATTAATACAGGCAGTTTTTGACTAACAACATTGTTTGATTTCTGTTCCTGCCATTGTAAGTTGTAAATATTAAAAATTTATGGATTTCTCATTGTTAATATTCATTAGGACATATACATTAGCTTAATAAAGATAAACAGTACAAAACTACAAGAATCCAACACATATGGATTTCTCATTGTTAATATTCATTAGGACATATACATTAGCTTAATAAAGATAAAAAGTACAAAACTACAAGAATCCAACACAAAAAAAAAAAGGGACTCTTTCTATATATAAGACTATTGGGTCAGAGACAAATTCCTGGAATTGCATTGACCAATCAAAATTCATTGATTACATCACTGACGTAAGTCAAGGTTACCTGTAGTATAAGTCAAATACTACCTGTATAATAATAATAATAATAATAATTTATTTTTACTTAAAAAAATTAAATTGTGTAAATAAAAAAAATAGAAAAATTTTAAATTAAATATTATTTTAAAGCAAAGTATTTAATTACATTCATAAAAAATATAGATAAATTGAATGAAAGATAACAACTCCATAAACTTCTTATCAGTTTAATATAATATATACCAGTAGATATAAATATTTTTATTTAATTCTAGCAGTGTGTGTTTGGCATGCCTGGCATAATTTGGAAAACAATTATTCTAAAGAAAATTGCTTTTGATTATTTACATATTTATTTTGTCTACAGATAGAAAATAAAATAAAATTACAAATTACATATGAGATTACTAAAGTTGTAGACATTCTGCAACTAATCCGAGTAAAGAAGAAAAACCAATCACTAATTAGAAAGTTTATTTTTGCATAGTGCTTGGTTTTTCTTCTTTACATATGAGATTTTTAAATTTTGTTCTAAACTGGTTTTCTGTGTAATTTTTTTTACAACCAACTAGTTCTGCTGGTAGGGACCAATTTTTGTAGAACAGAATCTAGTATTTTTGTTAATATGAATTGTCTACTGTCTTAATGCTTGTTCTGGAATTTTGTTCTAAACTGGTTTTCTGTGTAATTTTTTTTACAACCAACTAGTTCTGCTGGTAAGGACCAATTTTTGTAGAACAGAATCTAGTATTTTTGTTAATATGAATTATCTACTGTCTTAATGCTTGTTCTGTATTTTATTATATTTTTGGAATTTTCCAAAGATAGATGTTTATTATAATTATGCTTGTCTACAGTTTTGGTTGTTTAGTTGTACTTTAATGCAAACCTTATAATTTCATGAACTTATGAGACTATATAGGCCACAAAACACTGAACGTGACGCGAAGTGAAGCAATGATGACAGAAAAATCTGCATCCTTTGCTTTGCATTGCACTGCGCCACAGCCTGTTTACATTGCAGTTGAGTTATTTCTCATCTTTCGTAGATTTGCCGATAGAGGTCATTTCCGGAGTGTGGTTGATTTGTTATTAAAAAAGTGATCGTGTATTTTTGGTATTCTTTTAATTTCATGTCATATAGATATGGTCTTTTTCGTACTTCTAAAACAAATTCTATGCCTGAATCCCAACCACATGATTGAACTTTCTGCATTTTCCAAATATATAAAACATTCGTTTCTATTGGTTGATGCTTCCTTTATGTCTTGCCACACTGTATTGTTTGCGCGTGCTGATCGGTTAGAGTTCAACTTTTTCATTTCCTTTTGCGCAGTTATGCGCGTTAACTCGAGCAGCCGCACAGGAAAAGCTAGTCCAAGACACACTGTATGCGTGTAACCGCTTGCTTTCTTATGCTTTGCTTCACGTCATGTTCAGTGTGTCATGGCCTTATGTCTTTCTGCTCTTTTATTTGAAAAAATTTAGTTGGAAGGATATTAAAATTCGTAATTCTATTATATTTTGTACAATATGTACCAAAAGTTGATATATTGTCGATCTTTTATTGTACTGTTCTCAGGAAATTTTGTTTTAATTGGAAAATTATTTCATTCATTCATTTATTTCATTTGCTATTAACAACTTAATTAATAAAGATGCAAATACAATAATTCTATATTACATAAAACAAAAGGATAGAACAAATTTTTCACCAGTTGCAATTTGAGTAAGATTTATTAAAAGTATAAAATCATGAAATTATTTACCAATAGAACTACTAAATTTTTCAAGTCACTATTGTTGGTTGTCTTGACAAATAGTAGCATTCATTAGAAAAATTTTAGGACCATCTATTTAGTGTAGCTATTCACTCATATTCACATATATAATCCTGGTAAATTTAACAATGTAATTAAATGTCCTTAATACATTGGAAAAGAGTGAGGGTGATTAGAACAGGCATATTGATATTTGCATATTACGGCAATTATCTGATAATAAGTAAAATTTAGTTAGTAGCTGGATTATTCAGTAAGCATAATTTAATATTTCTGATACTATATGTATTTGACCATGGAAAAAGAAATTACACGTATCATGAAATATTAAGCAATAATATTTTATACTAATTGGATGAAATTGATAGTATGTTTATATCAAATAATTCCCTAAATAATAAAAGATGCAACTGCTATATTTGACACGATTCTTTTCTGATTGTCCAATTTAAATAACTAAGCTATTTGTTTATTTTTAGATTAAACTTTCTAAAAAAAATTACAAATAATCCAAAAAGCTACAAAGTATAACAAGTTAGTCAATAAGTGATGCTATGTGTAATTAAGGAAAGCAAACTTTCCATGCCAAAGACTTTTGACACACAGTTCCATTTGTTAAATAAATTGTTAAATTTTGTGGATTTTTTGGAATATTTGTGATCTTTTAGCAATGATTATTCTAAAAATCATTGAATAGGCCAGTAATTTAAGTGGATAAGCAGAGAGAATTGTGCCAAGTTTGACAGTTTGTAGCTTCTATCATTTAGGAGATTATTCATCACAAACAAAACCAACAGTCAAAAATATATACAGTGGGTCCTTGTTTAACATTACCTCACTTAATGTTGTTTCATTCTTGTGTCGTGAGCAAAAACTAAATTAAAAAATTAAACTTCTTAAGGCAATGGAATTTAAATAATGTTTGTTTTCTTAAGTTTTTCTGCATAAGAAAGACAAAAATGAAGTGAAATTTATACAGAAAACAAGATTAACTAATTTTAAATGAGCACTAATTCAAATACAGTATTTTCTATGAACAATATATTAATTATATTGAATTGAAGTGAAATTTATACAGAAAACAAGATTAACTAATTTTAAATGAGCACTAATTCAAATAGACAGTATTTTCTATGAACAATATATTAATTATATTGAATTAAAAAAAAATTTTTTTTGCTGAAAATAATAGCATAAACTACTAAAAAATGATATTCTTATTAAAATAATATAATATTTTAACAAATTATCAGCTAAAATGAGATCATATTGTCAGTTTCAAACAAATGCTTGTTATCAACTAAAATAAACTTAATAAACAATATCACAGATATTGTTTTATTATTTATTATGTTATATAGATATTGTTATATTGTTGTATTGTTATATTGTTATATTATTTATTATATTATATAGATATTGTTTTGTGATATTCATTTCTTGAGCTATCTATTGTTATAAAATAATTTCTTTTATCTGTTTGCATGATGGATAAATGTTTAAATAACAGACCAGAGAAGCAAAGAAAGAAAATATAGTTAGAAATGAAACTAGAAGTTCTATATGTTATAAAATAATTTCTTTTATCTGTTTGCATGATGGATAAATGTTTAAATAACAGACCAAAGAAGCAAAGAAAGAAAATATAGTTATATAGAACTTCTAGTTTTCATTTCTAAGTATGATAAGGGTAAATGTGCAATAGATATTAGTAAAGTTCTGGGCATATCCACTTCAACAGTAAAAACTATTTGAGTAAAATTAGGAAAACAGCTGAAACTATAGGTTCTTGTGATGCTCCTTTTGTATCTTGATTTTGTAGTGAATTGATGAAAAAAAATGTTAAGATTGTTATCATACTAGATTGATGATATGAGACAGCAAGATTCAGCTGTGATATTGGCAGGGCCGGATTTGCATTTTTGGGGGCCCTAGGATGAGCAGGCTTTGGGGCTCCTAAATATACAATTTAGGGGCCCCAAAATCCCCTATATATAATAACTATCTCTGAAATTAATTTCATTTCACTTATTCACATATGGATTTTTATAAATTCTATCTTAAAATACTTGATCTGATTTAAAAGTTAATCCTAGATTATCGAGTTGAGGCTTTACGAAATATGAAAACTATTTTTTCAATTATTTTATTATAAAATTCAATATGGTATAAAAATTACAATTTTTTTTTCAAAAATTTTTTTCTACATTTTTCTCTGGCAAATTCATTGATTAATAAATCAAAATCAATGGATTTCATTTTATTGACATTGCTGGATAATAAAATGAAATTGTTTAAAGTATTCTTATCAAGTAACTATGTCTTGACTCTTGTCCGACATAGCATTTTGCTCTGGAATTATTTCGTCCTCACATTGACATACACCATAATAATAATAATAATAATAACCCCTCCCAAATCCTGCTAAGCTGCCTCAAAGTGGTGGAGGGGTGTATGTGAGCACAATAGGCAATGCAGGCCAGAAATTTTATTTCTTGTAGGATCACCCTGGGCTAGAAGGCTATTCACTATGCTCAACTAAATGCTAGCAGGTATCCCCATCTCAGTGGTGTTTTTCTAGTATGCAATGATACAAAACAGAAAACGAAAGCACACTGGCTCGGACATCGCTCGAGTTAACAAGGTCAATGTCTGAGTTAGGCAGAGGCTCACATTCGGAAAGTTTACTATAGTCTCCCTTGGCCACTGGTGGCGAAAGCAGCACCAACCCAAGCCTGGCTACTGCAATACACATATCCACAGCAGGAAATGGGTCACCACATCACAGCCCAACCAGCCAAAGTGTTTCCCTGGAAACTCAGCCAGTCAAGGCTGGAAAACCACGCCAACGCATGAAATGGACAACTGATAGCCAGAGACCACCAAGGCTGGAAAACCACGCCAACGCATGAAATGCCAAGGCTGGAAAACCACGCCAACGCATGAAAAGGACAACTGACATGAACGATTTATTCATGCGTACATACTAAACAATTACAAAATTAGAAACTGACACTACAGGGTACAGAAGGGAACTCTATGACCAATTCATCAATTACAAAATTAGAAACTAACATTACAGGGTACAAAAGGGAACTCTATGACAAATTCACAAGCAGGTACACAAACATCACAGTTACAGAACAATGCATAGCAGATCAAAGAAGAATAATCATTCACCGAAACCTCATACCACAAGTACACACACAAACAGAACACGAAGTGGAACTGACACCAGAAATAACATACATTGATGACAACACGCAGCCCATCAACAACTCTGAGACAAACCTAATAAAAACTCACTGACACACTCCAGGAAACATTAACCAAATTCACAGGTACAAACAGGGCCGGATTTGCATTTTTGGGGGTCCTAGGACGAGCAAGGCTTTGGGGCCCCTAAATATAATAACTATCTCTGAAATTAATTTCATTTCATTTATTCACATATGGATTCTTATAAATTCTATCTTAAAATACTTGATCTGATTTAAAATTAATCCTAGATTATCGAGTTGAGGCTTTACGAAATATGAAAACTATTTTTTTAATTACTTTATTATAAAATTCAATATGGTATAAAAATTATAATTTTTTTCAAAAATTTTTTTCTACATTTTTCTCTGGCAAATTCATTGATTAATAAATCAAAATCAATGGATTTCATTTTATCGACATTGCTGGATAATAAAATGAAATTGTTTAAAGTATTCTGGGCCATGGTTGACCCACAGATATAGTAAATAGATCGGAAATGCCATTGTTCTGGCTGAAGCCAGTCCGCCATCTTACCAGTCTACAAGCATTAGAACAGTGCATTACAATCAAGCTTAGAATCAAGCAGCTATTCATCGCTGAAATATACTTTATTCCCGATATTAAATAAAACAATGAGTATATTCCCGTAATAGTAACTATTCCAGTTATTTTCATGTTATTTTTAAATTAATTTTTGCAATTTTGAAATTTTTTTTAAAAAGTTAATGCTGCCATGTATAGGAAGTGAACTTATTAAAAATGCATATGTCTCATTACGAATTTGCTATTTAAAGAACCTGGGAGCTGGCTTTTAGACATTAATTAAATGGGAAACTCACCATGCTTCTATGTTGGTCCTTTTAAATTATTAAACTGAGATATCACCGAGCATCAAAAGTTCGGAAATCAAATCTTTTTAAAGAAAAATTGTAAATATGTATAATGACGACAGGAATACAGAACCTGGATAATAATGACAATAAGGTTTCCTGATAACAACAATCACTATAAATAAGTTATAATTTATAATAAACTGTTTAATGTACAACAAATACAAATGATACTAGATATATATCTGTGGGTCGGAGGTATAGAGCACTATGTCCATTGTGGCCAAAATGAATTATTGGCAGAATCTCATATGGGTTTTCAGCCTCTACCAAAATGAGATTATTGGCACAATCATATGGGTTTCTCGTCCTTTACCTACAGGTATACAACACTATGTCCTACATCAATAATTGGTGGAGTTATGGTGCTTTTAAATAACACCAAGTCCATAAGGGAGAACAACGTAAAACAACTTCAAACTGCTCTCCTGCAAAATGTAGTAAATGTGACATAGTGTCCTATACCTCCGACCCACAGATATATACAATGAACTAATGTTCCCAGATACATAGGATTTCTTTTCACAAATGCTTAAAAATAGCTAGGCAATTATATACAGATCTATGATCAATTCTTTCTCTCAGTCTTCTAGTTCGTCCTGTTAGGTCGAAATCTTCTGGACGAAAATGTTGGGAACATATCCCTGAAGAAGCAGATGGTTGCCAGTTTTTTCGCCTCACAGTCCTGATCCATAAAACCCTTCTTTCTTTGGATACTGGAAATCTACAAATGAAAGATATTTGTATTTTTCAAGGTCATAAAATTAAGTTTTGCAGGATAAATGAAACATTTATGGTCATTACAAGGTAGTGATTTGTTAATTTTTATTTCTACTTTTTGAATTTTCAACATAAGGAGATTGTTTAATTTAATATAGCTAAACAAGCAGTAAAGAAAGTACTATTAGATTAGCGTCATTTCTTAAATATTAAATTAAAATGGAAATTAAAGACAAATTTAATGTTCTAAATATCTATTAAACATTATGCACTTTACTTATGTATGCATTGAAACATTTTCTTTTCCTAGCTGCTTTCTTCTAAAATATGAGAAATTACAGCCAAACACCATGCACGTATTCACCATTGTTTCTTATTTAATTCTGTCTCTCTCAATTAACAACAACACAGTAAATATTTAAAGAAAAAAGCACCTTGTTGCTTCCACGTCTATTCTATGTTGTAGACTAGTAAGATGGTGGCAGCTGAGTACAGCTTGCTTCACTAGCACCAATGATAAAGATACAAGCATTTCCAATCTATTTACTATATATCTGTGGGTTGACCTTAGATCATTTTTAGTTAATTTTAATTTTGAAAAACTTCTCTCACCAGAACAGTGGTAATCATCAAGCATAAATAAATTTTTAATATTGTTTCGGTGTTTGGAAATGCAATTTCCATATTCTTTTCTCTTATCATCTTATACAAGAATAAATGAGTCAGAGAGGATTCTCGATCTCATATTCTTTTCTCTTATCATCTTATACAAGAATAAATGAGTCAAAGGGGATTCTCGATCTTGATAATTGATTTTGATGAAACTCTGGAGTTGCAAACTTCACTATATAATGAATCATCAATATCTCCTTGGTATTTCTTGATGATATTTTGTACACATGTCTTCAGTTCTTTATTAGTAAAGTCAATGTTGATTAAAAATCCAAAATTCTGATTAATTTCCTTATAAGACTCAACTCGTTCTAAATTCATATTAATGTTTTTCAAAATTTTCAGAAAAATATTATTTTTAAAGTTTTCCTTGAGACTTAACACTTTTCCATTTGATTGGGGTTCACCTGGAAATCTTTTTTTAGTTCGTTGCATCTTTTTTTATATAATTAGTATCAGGCAATAATTGTTTAGCTTCTGCTTCGATTGTGTCAAACTGATCATTCAATTTCATTAGGAACTCACCAAGAGATGAATATAAAGAATATATGTCTAGCGTGATTTTTGAATATGTGTCTAGCGTGATTTTCGAATCTTGCAAGGACTTGGAAACTACATTAATTCTTTCTAGTATTACGTCCCAAAAAAACTGTTTGCAATGCAAACTCAAACGCTTCCATTTTTGACAGTAAATTTTGTGCGTCTGCTTTTGAGGTTCCATCAAAACTTTCATTCTCTATAATACTGCTTAAAGCATCCAATAAACTTCCATAATTACGATGTATTACCTTGATTGAGTCTGCTCAAGCACTCCATGTAGTCTTTGATAATGATTTTACTGATTGTTTGGAACTTTTTTCAATGACATTCCATCTTTTGGTAAACAATGAAAAATAATTGAAAATTTGTTGAGTTATTCTAAAATAGTTGAATGATTCTATATAACATTCGGCATCATAAGTACCAACCAGATTCAGTGAGCGTCCAGCACAAGGTAAAAAACTCGTCTTATTGTTCTTTTCCAAAATTTTTGTCTGCATACCTTTATATTTTCCTGCCATATTCATTGCATTATCATATGACTGAGATCTACAATCAGCAAAATTCAAACCAGCTTTAGTTTCCAAAAAGTTTACAGTCGTTTCTGCAAAATTGGCTCCAGTGTGATCCTCAATTTCAATGAAGTTCAAAAATCGTTCCATTGGTTCAAAATTCAATTCATCTACATATCTCAAAATAATGCATAGTTGATCCTTGTGAGAAACATCTGGGGTGGAATCGACTGAAATTCCAAAATATTTTGATATTTTCACATCTGTAATAATTGATTCTAAAACTTTTTTTATTATTAGAACTATTAAATCAATTAGTTCTTCACATACTGTTTTTGATAGATATTAAGTTCTTCCTGAACTAATATTATTTTTAAAGTTTTCCTTGGGACTTAACACTTTTCCATTTGATTGAGGTTCACCTAGAAATCTTTTTTTAGTTTGTTGTGTCTTTTTTGTATAATTAGTATCAGACAATAATTGTTTAGCTTCTGCTTCGATTGTGTCAAACTGATCATTCAATTTCATTAGGAACTCGCCAAGAGATGAATATAAAGAAGAATATGTGTCTAGCGTGATTTTCGAATCTTGCAAGGACTTGGAAACTACATTAATTCTTTTTAGTATTACATCCCAAAAAACTGTTTGTAATGCAAACTCAAACTCTTCCATTTTTGACAGCAAATTTTGTGCGTCTGCTCTTGAGATTCCATCAAAACTGTCATTCTCTACAATACTGCTTAAAGCATCCAATAAATTTCCATAATTACGATGTATTACCTTGATTGAGTCTGCACGAGCATTCCATGTAGTCTTTGATAATGATTTTACTGATTGATTGGAATTTTTTTCAATGACATTCCATCTTTTGGTGGACGATGAGAAATAATTGAAAATTTGTTGAGCTATTCTAAAATAGTTGAATGATTCTATACAACATTCGGCACCATAAGTACCAACCAGATTCAGTGAGTGTCCAGCACAAAGTAAAAAACTTGCCTTATTGTTCTTTTCCAAAATTTTTGTCTGCATACCTTTATATTTTCCTGCCATATTCATTGCATTATCATATGACTGAGATCTACAATCAGCAAAATTCAAACCAGCTTTAGTTTCCAAAAAGTTTACAGTCGTTTCTGCTAAATTGGCTCCAATGTTATCCTCAATTTCAATGAAGTTCAAAAATTGTTCCATTGGTTCAAAATTCAATTCATCTACATATCTCAAAATAATGCATAGTTGATCCTTGTGAGAAGTGGAATCGACTAAAATTCCAAAATATTTCGATTTTTCACATCTATAATAATTGATTCTAAAACTTTTTTCAAGTTCAAAAATTGTTCCATTGGTTCAAAATTCAATTCATCTACATATCTGAAAATAATACATAGTTGATCCTTGTGAGAAACATCTGGTGTGGAATCGACTGAAATTCCAAAACATTTCGTTTTTTCACATCTGTAATAATTGATTCTAAAACTTTTTTTGCCATCAAATCAATTAGTTCTTCACATACTGTTTTTGATAGATATGAAGTTCTTCCCGAACCAGCTTGACCATAATTTTTAATATGTTCAGATAAAAAAATGGATCAAATTTTGCTATCAATTCTAAAAGTCCAATAAAATTTCCATTGCCCTCCATTCCAAATGTTTCATTTGAGCCCCTAAATGCCAGGTTTCTCTCAACCAAAGTACAAATCACTGCTACTACTCGTTCTAGTACCTTTCGCCAATAGTTTTGTTCTTTCTGTATTTCATCATTCATCTGATCAGATAATGTATTGTTGCTTCTACGTACCAAATAAAACATCAAAGCCCCTCTATGCTCTGACGAATTTTCGTGACTTTTCAATAAAGCAGCAGCATTCTTCCAATCTTTAAGTCCCTTTGTGGCAAGGAGAAATTTGAAATTTTGAATATTTTACATACAAAACAAAAAACACTACCTACAAATGGTGAATAAATCAGCCATTCATGGGTTTATATCTTGCCATTGACTCTTCCACTAGTAAATAATGCTCTTGAACAATACCGATCATGATCCTTGTAAGACTGTTTAGAAGATTGAAAATCCTCCAAGTGCTGACAAACTGTTGGTCCTTGTTTAATCCAAAACAAAACATCTTTGTTAGATAAATCACCCCACAGCCCAATATCATTACATTTATTAAATGGTAAGTCAATTTCTATTGTCAAATCTTGAGCTACGTCAACTAAATTATCCAAGGAATTTTCAAAAAATTTATCTGAAATACTAGACGCTGCGCTTGAAGATAGAATTGCATTGATTAGAGAACTTTCATGAATTCCTTTCTCATTTGTAGCTGTGGTTGCTGCTTGTCTCTTTTATTTCAGCTTTAATGAAAAATGCATCTAATTTTGATATTTTCTTGATCTCTTCTTCTTTTTCTGCCTTCTTCTTGCGAAAAGTGCTCACTTTCACTTGATTTATATAATTATATATATAAAAATATTTATATATAGATAAAATTTTATGAATACTATTACTTGTGTACGAAAAGTTATGACCTTAGGGATCATAACATGTTTCCTTATATCATAAAAACTCATAAATGAATATCTTATCTCGAAAACAATTTACTTAATAAAAATCAAAATATTCAAATATAATAATGTACTTCATCTACAATTAATTTACTTATGTATGAGGCTTATTAAAGTTAGAATAATTCATGACGAGTGCAAAACAAAATTATTTTAAACATTGAATAAGCCATTTGTCCATTCTATAATACAGTATTTATTTTATTATATTTCATCATTAATAATTTTTCTTTTAATATTAGATGTTAAAGTGGTGTGATTTTTAAAATGAAATATGCAGGCTATGTAGAATGTATTTAATTTTTCTTGTATATTCCTCAAATTATATTATTTCAAACAATTTTCAAAATTTCAAAGTGTCCTCTTAAATTATTATAAAAATATCAATACAGTTTAAATATGGAGATACGTATAAATAGTATACAAATCAAATTATATAAAAAAAATGATTCTTATTCTAAATACAGTAATACCTTATTGCTAATATTTTTAGCTCGATCTGCATACAACAGGGTATTTCTAGATTCTTCATAATGAAGAGATGCAGGACTAATATGAGCAATCATGACTGTCTTGCAATTTCCAGATAAAGGTTCTTTTAAAAAACGAGTAAGTTTGCTATCTCTAAAGTTGACATATCTGGGACCAGAACGATCAGCTAAAAATGTGTTTAAAATGATTTTTATTAAAGAAGAATCTTCTTGTTTAATAATTATAATGTTTTAAAATTACTTTTTAATATTCTATTACAAAATTTTTGAAATAAACGATGATAAATTAAATTTAATCATTATTTTAAAATTTGGAATTGGAAAATTATTCTTAATTATTAAAATATGATATACAGTGAAACCCCGATTTTGAAACTTTTCGGGGACCGGCCCGAAAAGTCGAACGAGCCGGGAAAACGCACGAAACGGGAAACTCTGATGACGTCATAATAAAAAAAAGTTCGTTGAAATGTTACAAAAAATACTGTACATTATTAAATACTGTAATAGAATGCAAAAATAATATTAATTGTTTAAACTTTACGTCAGATAAATAATAGTGCACGTTATATATCGAGAAGCACGGAGTATTTTTAAATAGCGAATAATTTTGGGTGAATACAGTAATTTAAAAATTAAAAGTACGCTATACTTAATAAATCGATCATCATTAACTTAAATTTCATACAACTTGACAATATTTATACGAGAATAAATATTTATTTAATGTAAATAACGTAGTAAAAAACTTACAATGTACTGTAAAAACTTTTATGATTCTAACTTTATTTACATACGCTATCTACATTTTCGAAAAAAAATTTGTTATTTTTCCTTGTTTTACTTTTTCTTTGTGTAATTTAAATAAGTCAGCTTCAATTATAGACAAATAATTTAAATTTTTTTCTTCATTCTCAAAGGCCTGTAAATATTTTCTCACTGTTCTTAGCCCAGTTAAAGCTGAAATGAAGGTAGGTATTTCTGTGTCTTCGTCACTTTCTTCAATTTCTTCTTCAGATTTACGATCTTCATTAATAAGGTCATCAATTGTTTGAGTTTCTGAAGTCAGAACATCTGAATCGCAACCCACGAAATTATCGAAGTCAAAATCATAATTCTCAGTTTCAACATCTATTTCGTCACCTATATCAATCATAGGTGGTTCAACCGTAGAAGTAGCGATTCCACACTTTTTGTTCCTTTAAAAGTTTTCAGTTAGTCACTCAAGTTTTGTTCCTTTAAAATTTTCTGCTTCCTCCAATATTGATGTTTTTTCTGCCAATGAATAAAAATTTCTTTTCTTAAAACTCATTTTTTACCAATAAGTAAGTCAGTCGTACACGTAAGAGAGAACAACTCAAATGAATGTACTGAACCGTTGATTGCTAAAATTTGCTTGTGGATTAGTCCAAACAGGAAAGGGAGAGTCAGAATAAATGTTAAACAGATGCGTGGGAATACTGTAAGTTGCGGTTTCACATCGTATAGTACAGTTTAGTAAGAATACTGTTCTTTCAATCATTCACAAAACCGAATTTCTTTTTTTACAACATCGAAACTAACCAGGTGGCATTCATAATTACAGTATACATTTTTAATTTTCTTATTTTAATGGATGATGAAATTTTAAATACGATTGTCGTTCCCTCGTTCCTACTTTATTTAGGCTATCTCCGAAATTACAAGTTAAGTTTTCTCATATTGCTGTCAAAAGTAAATTTACAGTTCTATTTCGAATACTGTTTATAAATAATTAATTTTTAACTACAAAACAAAAGTGAAAAACCAAAAATGGAATGACATTTCCGTAAAATTTTTGGATGTAGGAAGCGGGAAAAGTTATATAATTAAAACGTAGGAAGAGGGAAAGTTTTACATTGCAAGTATAGGAAAATGTTCGGACTTCCGAAAATAGACGTTTAAAGCGGGAAAGTCGTACGATACGGAAACGCACGAGCGGGGTTTCACTGTATAAATATAAATAATGCATAATATGGAATAATGATATAAGTAATCTATAAATTAGAAGTATTTAAATAAAATAAAAATTTTTATACAGAAACATATAATATGGAGAAAATTTTAATGAAAAACTTCTATAAATATAGATTGTAAGTATAAAGAGCAATTTATTAAAATAAAACTTCTAGAATATCTAAGGCACTGATCTAAAACTTTGTGATAAAATCGCAGAATGCGTTTGCTGACTATCTGAAGGACTGAATTCAATTTCTGGTTCTACACAGTACCGGATTCAGCCTCTAGCCGGGCTCTAGACAAAATTTAAATTAGGACCCCATTTATATAAGTTGCTTCTAAAGAAATCTTAAATAATTTCACTTAAAATTTTTATTAATACCGGTAATAGAGAATACAAACACTAACACAATAGTAATTGTATAATAAAAAAGTTTCTGGTATAACGAAAAATAAATAAAAATATATATAATTATAGTCATTAATCAGCAAAAAATATATATATAATTATAGTCATTTTAAAAAATTTTAATTTTTCGTTTTTGAATTTTCATTTCAGAAAATTGATTAATAATATATTTGCAATCTATCGTTCGAGAATATCTTTTTCTATAGCAAACATTGCTAAAGACCTTAGCCTTTCCTGTCCTATTGAATTTCTTAAATAATTTTTAACTCGCTGTAAAACAGAGAAAAATCTCTCTGCTATTGCATTACTTGCAGTCATAATAAGTAAATTCTTAACAGTATTTTGGTATTAGGAAAAGAAAATGCAATGCTGTTATTTTTTATGAACTGGTACATATCGTTGGGTTTCGCAAATTTTTGTGACATTTATTTGTATTTGGAAATAATAACATAAATGTTCTGTATTATCAAAGATTTATTTTTAAAATATTTTTATTATTTTTTAATTTATTATTATTTATTTATTTTTCTCTACTGAAGCCAGGCCCCTCCGAATTACGGGCCTAGACATTTGTCTTATTTGTCTATTGGTTAATCCAGCGCTGGTTCTACACCTCTAAATTTTTCATAAGACGTTCAGGTTCTGCCCATTATAATCCCTTTATTCACTTTCTGGGTGAAGTTCCCAGTCCATGTTGATTTTTCAAATAATAACCAACATGTATAACTTGCTAGACTCACAAGTCAGTAACGTAATTAAACTAAGTATAACTATAATGTAATAAAAATGGATTATTTTTATAGTGAATGGAAACACATTCAATCATTCAATTTTTATTTGAAAAAAGAGATCATTTTTAAAGTTAACTAAATAAGATACAGTATACTGATTTGAATTATTAAAAGTATGATTGCTTTAACTATATTTTATTAATGATTTCTGTTTTTATTGTAAACAGAAGAGCCGGGATTAGGATATAGCAAACAAGTCATTTTTCTAGTAAAAATTATGAAAGAACGAAAAAAATGTCACTAAAGAAACATTCGTTTGTTACTAGGATCTCAATTTTTTTATTTTTCCTCTGGTACCAAAATTCTGTCTCTGATAAATAGGATAGTTCAATAAAAACATTAATTGGAAATTTAACATAATTATATCCATAGTTTTCTTGAATTCTGTCTCCTATTTACAAAAAATATTTTCTTATGTGGCCGCACTAAAATTGTTGCTAGCGCATGAGGCCACGTGGCTGCATTTGAGAACCGCTGGTCTAAAAGGTTGATTGTTTTAACTACAGTATTTACATTTTAATTCTCTTAATGATATGCCTCAATTCATGTTCAAAATTATAAAACCGTTTGTAAATGAATTTTTCAATACAAAATTTTTACTTCGAACTTCAAATCTATTGTTTTACTGAATTTCAATAAATCTGTTAAAACAACTTAAATTCTAAAGTGATTTTCAAATGTTTCTGAAAATGGGCGTGACTTTTTCTTCTGAATATCTATTATATGTTTTTGCAATTATAATAAAAATGCGACCGGGCTGTAAAAAAAGGCATATCGGGCCGCGAGTTTGAAACCGCTGATCTAAGCTATCAATTATATCTTGTAGTTACACCATTATTTTACTTCTGTAATAATAATATTTAGGACTAAGCAGTGGCTTATCAAAAAATGAATGGGTTGTGTGTAAGAGAAGTTGAATGGACCCCCATCCATTTAGAAATTTTAATTGCCTCCGTGTATAGCAATGATTTCCAAACTTTCTGTTTCTGCGCCCAACATAATTAATTAGCCAATTAATTATGTTGTTTTTAATTATACTGTTTTAATTAGCCAATTAATTATGTATATAACCAGAATTAGCCAACAACATAATTAAAAACAAAATTGATATAAAATTAAATAGACAACAAACAAAACACCCATCAATAAATCAGATAATAGAAATGCATTATAAAGAAAGTAAGTCTAGTAATCAAAACAATAATATAAACATATACATGGATGGTTCTAAAAATGGCGATAAAGTTGATTCTGGAATAATAATCTATAACATTAACAATACTATCTTATACCAAGGTTACTTCAAACTTGGCCCAAATTGCACTATCTTACAGGCAGAAATGTACGGCATATTAAGAGCTATATTATTTATAAAATATCACCCATACCAGGGTAGATATAAAATTTACACGGACAGTAAAGTAGCATTACAAGCAATCAGTAATATAAACAGCTTAATTTCTAAAAGATTATTAACCTACCAAGATATCATTATTACCTAAAAACACATGTAGTAAAATCGAACTATTTTTCAAGCGAGTGATATCAAATTGATCTAGAATCCAAAATGCTCTAAATGTTAAGGAAACGTGTGCAAAAATTAAAAAAATTACTATACATAGTGTTAATAGGTAAACAAAAAATAAGTACAAAAAATTCCAAAAATTAAAATTAACAAAAAACACGTAGTTAAAACATACAGCAATCGTGCACATGACGCCGGAAAAACAGTCCTACAAAGCAATGTTCCACTTTACAAACTTAGGCAAAAAAAATAAATAATAATAATAAATAAAATAAGCAGAAAAACATGTCAGAACGTGTGTAAGGGCATCTCTAGGTGATGGACAATTGCACGTAGGGAAGCCTGATGCATCTATCCATTCCCCAAATGTGATTGGAAACCCCTTCGTCACTGTAAGCTAATGACAGTTCAAGGTCCAAAGCCAAGCATTGGATATTGATAAAGTGTCATTAAGGTTGAGATAACGTGTGCAGTTTTGGCCCGTTCTTCTATGAATAGGGATTCTACTACGAATCCCATGTCTGTTAATGTACATTTTATGATCAGGAAAAGGCAATCACATTTGGGGATGGATAAATGCATCAGGCTTTCCTGCTCGCATTTATCCCATCACCTAGAGATGCCCTTATACACGTTCTGACATGTTTTTCTGCTACAAAAGAAATGAGAAGTGCGCATCCCCAAATTGGTTACACGTCACTGTAAAAGGGATAAGCTAATGACAGTTCAAGGTCCAAAGCCAAGTGTTGGATATTGATAAAATGTCATTAAGGTTGATAACGTGTGTGGTTTTGGCCCGTTCTTTTATGAAAAGGGATCTGCTACGAATCCAATGTCTGTTAATGTACATTTTATCGGATAATGTACATCTTACGATCAGGAAAAGGCAATCACATTTGGGGATGGATAGATGCATCAGACTTCCCTGCACACAGTTGCCTGTCACCTAGAGATGCCCTTACATACATTCTGACATGTTTTTCTGCTTTTTTATTTATTTATTATTATTATTATTTATTTTTTCTTTACGTTTGTAAAGTGGAACATTGCTTTGTAGGATCGTTTTTCAGGCGCGGGCACACGATTGTTGTACGTTTTAACTGTGTGTTTTTTGTTAATTTTAATTTTAGTATTTTTTGTACATATTTTTGGTTTACCTATTAACACCATGTGTAGTCATTTTTATAGTTTTCGGGCATGTTTCCTTAATGTTTAGCGCATTTTGGATTCTACGTTTGTAAAGTGGAACATTGCTTTGTAGGACCGTTTTTCAGGCGTCAGGCGCATGATTGTTGTACGTTTTAACTACGTGTTTTTTGTTAATTTTAATTTTAGTATTTTTTGTACATATTTTTAGTTTACCTATTAACACCATGTGTAGTCATTTTTATAGTTTTTGGGCACGTTTCCTTAATGTTTAGCGCATTTTGGATTCTAGATCAATTTGATATACGGGCACTTGCGTGAAAAATAGTTCGATTTTACTATATATGTTTTTTAGGTAATAATGATATCTTGGTAGGTTAATAATCTTTTAGAAATTAATTTACTTGTAACGGTTTTATTTTATATCTCTTTTACACTTATGTCTAGTGTTTTATTTTCTATATTTTATTTTTTGTTTCTTAACGCCTGCATGCGCATCTTTCTACCATTATCCGCACCAGACTTTACATTTATAATCACTTGATCAGTAATATGTATTATGTAATATTATTCACAGTTTTTAATGTAAACAACAAGAAGTTCCTGTCCCTACAGGACAGTAATTTAACACGTGTCAGCAATCAACAACTCTTTCTAACTTTTATAAATAAACAACCTGGAGATACATCCCTTCTCTCTGTGTAACGGATAATGAATTTTCAAATTTGCTGCATCTTCTTTTAGATCTCTATATTAAAAGGAACCTTTAAAATTTTACTTTCTATCTAGCACTTTAATAACAACCCATTTTTTATTATTAAAATTTTATAAAACTTGAAAACAGATTGATAGTTTTGGGGCCCCTAGAATCGCAGGGCTCTAGGACATGGCCTAGTCGGCCTATTGGTAAATCCGGCCCTGACCTGATCAGATATATTGGTGTTGAATACTTTAAAATCATTGGCATAGACTATAATTATGGACTAAATGCTAAGATTGAAAACAGGATTTACATATAAAACAAAAAGAAGAACACTTATTGGTGATCCTTAGGCAATTCCAAGCCTAGGTGTATGATCAGAAGAGATATAATCATTGCATGATACATAATATTTTCTGTATTTTAAATATCTTATAATCCAGTAAATAAAAATGTAGTCTATATCAAATTCACTGGTTTACCTGGAATAAAGAAGGTTGATATTTAAAGAATCAAAGGCAGCTGATAGATTGAGGAATAAAGCATATGTTTTCTTTTTATCTTCAAAATTCCTGTGACAATTTTAAACGAGTTGACAAATCATCCCGGCATATAAATAACCTCACAAAATTTTTGTAAATTGAATTCTCATAAATCAAAGACTAAGTTACCATTGATTTAAATAGTTATATAATTTTTCAATACATTTATTACTAGTCTATTCCTGTTATAATTTTTGAATTATTTGAAAAACTGAAAATAAAATATGTTGATATGTATAAATAGAGGAATGTTCATTTACTTTCTAATGATATGATATATTTTACAAGAATAACAAAATACAGGGTAATCCAGTTTTCTCACAATCTGCAGAGATGATCATTTAAGAGATCCTTGCTTGCACTGCCTGTTTTTGTAGACTCTTTCTAGGGGAATGGTATATTTCAGTCTCCACCTCCTCCAATTTAGCTTCTGTCAACATATTAAATCTTCTGTTGTTCTTCCTATTCTCATACTTCCTGTTTCATAAAATTAGATTTTTATTCTTTTAATGGTTGAATTATTTGGAACATCAGCATCCAGGTTATTAATAATTATGATAAAATCTTTCATCAACAAGTTCATATGATTTTTGCTTGAAACTGCAGCTTTAATATGATCAATAAATAATTGATTATTTTGTAGCAAAATATTAATTTTTTCTATGTGGGAATTGATGTTGTTATTGATACTGATTTGTGTTTGACCAACATGAAATAAATCATCAATTTCATCATTGATATTATTAATTTTATTAGTTGTGCTTGAATTTTGATGATAGAAGTTTGCATTGGCTATCAATTTATTCTAAATATGATATTAGCACGTTCTTTCTTTATTGCTGCTTTTAAAGTGATCAATTACTTAGTTATTGTGTATAAAAGATTTCCTCATATCAGCAAGTGCAAGCATTAAAAATATGATTTCATTAATGTTTTTGTTGATTAATAAAAAAAATAATTAATTATCATCAATCTGCATTTTCTTCTTTTGTTATCATATAAATTTCAAGTAATTGCTTGCTTTTTTTTTTTTTTCTTTTTTTTATTATATTTAGTTAAGCAACAAGTACAAGTGCTTTATGACAACTATAAAAATCTTCTGCTCCTGGGAAAAAGTCATGCTGTTCCTTTCATAAACAGTACTACACTGCACATATTTCATGTGTGTCACTGATCACATAGTCAAGCCATTCAGGTCAGGAGGTATTGGTCTGCTATATATAGGCATATTGTGGAACTAGAACAATTTGGTATGATTTTCACAATCATCTCTGCAGATGTGCAAAGTAATTGGATCACCCTTTATAAATAATTTCAAATCATATATTCTGAATTTTATATGTTGAAGAGCACTGTTCAAATGACAATATTTGTATTGTATATTTTTGAATTATTAAACTATTATATTTAATTCTTCCTAGAGCTTAAAAGGAAACATTCATTTTATTTGAAGTTTTTTCCATTTAATTATTTTTTGCATACTTAGGTGAAACCTTAAATGGTATAAAACTAAAAGTATTGTAGTTATATTATTTAGTTATGTTTATAATTGATTTAACAATATTGATTTATATTAGTTTTCGTTAAGTTAATTTATTTTAATATTTCAGAGTGGATCGTACCTTAGTAGAAGATCTCTTTGCTGATAGACACATTCAAGTATTAGTCTCAACTGCAACTTTAGCTTGGGGTGTTAATTTGCCAGCACATACTGTTGTTATTAAAGGTACTCAAATATATAATCCTGAGAAAGGTCGTTGGGTCGAATTAGGTGCATTGGATGTCTTACAGGTAAATATAATTTAATGATTTAGCTCTATTTTAGTATAATTTTAATATATTTTTAATAAAATATTTATTATAACTGTGGGGATTCTGGCCCAGAAATGGAAATGCGGAACAACAGGTGTTAGGTCTAAAAGCAGTCTATCAAGCAATATGCAAGTAAGGATGGGATAGAGGCAGTTTGTTGTGTATAGACTGAGACAACATTGAATGTAAATTCAATAGCTTCTTTATTAAATATCAAAGATTTCAATTTACATAGATCTTTAACTCCTGGCAAGGAGTGAGAGAGATACTTTACAGTTTTTGTATCTTCAAACACATTGAATGACAGAGAAAGTCACAAATTGAAAAAAGTCTCTAGTCCTTTATTCACAGTGTTTAGTCCAATTTTGTATAGATGAACCCTTTTAATTTACTCGAATCCACTTAATTCTGTTGAAGAATTTCACTACAGGTTGTTGGAGACTCCTCAGGAGGTATGACACTTAAGTAGAATATAACATTATCTGCAGGTTGATTTGAAAATCGCAATTTCACCGGACAGAAAAAGGACACAACCAGGTGGAAGAACAAGCAAAGCAAAGTGAGGCAAAGCCTCTATATCTGCAAGTTTTGCCTCATAAAACCTCAACCTCGCCGTTGCCCTTTCCAGGGGATGGCTTCCCAGATGGTTCAGGTGTCAAGTCTTCGTTTATTCAGGTGTCAATGTAAAGTCTATCTACAATTTATTACCTCGAAAAGAATAATAATGATATCTATTACATCCTGTTATTATGATTACGACATTGTCATCGCATTCCTCGTATTTCTCGATAGGGGGTTTCCAATTTCCACATAACATAATTTGTGTATCAGTGGCATATGCAGAGGAAGTTTTTAGGATTCAAACTCCTTAATATTTTGAATATAAAATAAATTTCTATTGACTATTATTAAATTTAAGCAATATATGCATTAATTATAATTTTTAATAAATATGTAAATTGTAATATTTCTTGTTCTGTTTAATGATGATTTACAAAACTTTGAAGTTTTGAAGTTCAGAGAAAAGACAATAAGAATATCTTGAATTTTCATTCTGAAACAAGAATTTGGCAATTCAATTCTAAATCCAATCTCTATTAATAAATCTAAAAAATTACTGATATGATTATCTAAAAAAAATAGGTATTCTGTCATATTCAGTTCTTATACAACTCATCAATTAATAAAATAAAACTCAGACTCATCAAAAGCTACTAAATTATTGGCTTAAAATGGCCAAAAAAAATCAATATAATAAGACCCCGTTTAACACGGGGGATACGTTCCAACAAAATCAAGCGCTAAATGAAACAGTGTTAAACAAGGTCATCTTAATATGTAAATAATGGAGTTAGGTGAAATAGAACAGTGAATTAAAAAAATGTACATATTATTTTTTATTTTATTTTGTAACATATATTACATTAATTATAGATATTTTTTATTGCTAATATCGATTTATATTCATAAATCATTCCTGAAAATCAAGAATATTTGAATAAATAATTTATGTTTGTGATGAGAAAGGTTCTTCCTCATTTGATATATTTGTTTTTTCGTTAATTAAGAAGTCATGTAATGTCATTTGCCTTTTCCTCTTTTGTTCAGCAAGCAATTGTCGATAGCCAGACATTGCAACCCATGACACTTCGTCTTGCCTTTGAACTTCTATTAAAATTTGGATCAGTTTTTATAAACTAATCCATAATTTCTGTAATAGTGGCTAAACTTGTTTTGAAAAAATCAGTTGCAAGTTCCTTTTGCTCTTCATTTTCAGAAACACAAACTTCCTTGTCTTTGTGCGATTTTGGATTTATGCGAGTATAACGGGTTGAAAAGCTGCGCCAAAGTGAATCAAAACAAAAAATATTGAATTCGAAAAAAACCATGTTATATCAAAACAGCGTTAAACAGTGCAGCGTTAAGCAGAGTCTTACTGTACCATATCTCATTTAATCAAAATATTTATTTTCAATTTTGTTTCAAAAATATATTAATTCTTTATAAAATACTATAATAATTTATTATTCTATTTTTTAATATGTTTTATCTGTATTTCAATAGTTTGATAGTTTTTTGTTGAAAATTAATGAACATATAAATCAGAATATTATATATAATCTGTCAACATCATGTTCCAGCTTCTTATGAATAATTATTTCAGTTGTATTCATTACTGTTTACAATGACTTTAAACCATTGTAAATCTTTCATAATTAACATTGAATGACTACATTAAAATAAACTGAGAATTATGTTTATTTGAAAGCCAATTTTTAGAGGGGAATCTGGATTGCCATATCTATTAAAAAGCAGTGTTCTTTGTTTACATTTAATCTTGAATAATATTTGCTATTGTAGCTAAAATATCAATCAGAATGAAATATTTCTGATTTATTTAGGAAGATTTTTATGAATTTTAACAAAATTTTAATTATTATATTAAACTTGCAAAAAATTTTCTTTAAATCATTGCACCTCTGGCCATTCTCAAGGAATAGAGCAAGTCTTCTCAACTTATATGTTCCCTCAGCAGGTACAAGCATTAAAAACATGATTTCATTAATATTTTTGTTGATTAATAAAAAAAATAATCATCATCAATCTACATTTTCTTTTTCTGTTATCATATGAATTTCAAGGAATTGCTTGCTTTTTTTATTATATTTAATTAATTTTTATTTAAGTACATGTAATCCTTGACTTACAGTGGGATTCTGTTCGAATCCTGCTATTGTAAGTCATAAATTCCCAAAACTTATGGATTGCTCACTATCAATATTTATTATTACATTCCACTTTATTATAATAAACTTAATGAACACAAAAATGCAAGAACCAGACACAAAAAGGTTTCTTTTTGTACATCAGACTATTGATCAGGGACTCAAGTCCTTTGTTAATTGCTTTGACTAATTACATAATTTATTGATGATATCACTGTCATAAGTACAAGTGGTTGTAAGTCAAAGATTATCTGTATACAGATATACAGTAGAACCTGTATAAAACGACCACCTCCGGTTCCAATCAAAACTGATCGTTTATACAGGTGGTCGGCTTATACAGGTTAATTATAATACAGCGTTTTAAATGAAACAAAAATGATTACACTTTAATAAAATCAAAACGTATGTTTTTGTTACAATTTTTAATACAGTTTATCATTTATCCAAACACACAATATATTTAATTATGGAAAAAACTATCAATAGTGCTTTGTTGCATTCCATATTTATTTTTTATAATTTCTACGGCAAAGCAGTGTTCAATGTCGTTTAATTGATAACAATTTTTCATTATTTTCTATTGTTGATGCCAGTTTAATTCTTCAACATATTTCTTGCAGGGTGTCATTCGCTTAAGTTGGATTTTCGTTGTTCCTCCATTTAGTCAGAATTTCTTTTTGAGACAGTATTTTGTGGATCTGTGTTTCCCCACATTAAAATTTTTTTGCTAATACTCAGAAAAACCTTTCTTACTATCTTCAATCATTTTTATTCGCTCTTCTAAATTTAAGGCATTAACTTTCCGTTTATCCCATGGTTTAGCCATGTTTCGACATCCAAAGTGCAATGATAGCATCACACGTATATGAGATTACATTTGATTAATAGGCTTGCGTAGAATGCATACATCTGGTTCCAGTGGCTGATTGTTTTCACTTTCCCTTTTTCCCTATATCACTTCGCCATAGGCCTTCAAATTATGATTTTTTTACGTTTTTAATACAAAATTTAATTATCATATCATAGATGCAAATCTAAGGAACGTGCATATTAAAAAAGATATCGCAAAGTAGAAATGACATCATGATTTCGTTACTCCAGTGCTCTATGTCATTCTCTTGAAATGAATGACAGGGAAAAATTCACACAATGCAATTTTTTTCAATAGTAGTAGTTCAGCTTAAATGAGATTTAAGTTTAAAAGAAAACGGTACCGATGTAGGAGATAAAGCTAATCAATCAGTAGTGATGATAAAAAATTATGGTTGTCATAGACGGTTTCACTTTATGTTTGGTCCATAAAAATGGTGGTCGTGGTCACGTTAGGGAGGTAATCGTCTTATGGAGGGTCAAATAGCATTATTTCTAAAGTTTTGTTCCCATAAAATCATGGTTGTCACGTCAGGTGGTTGTCTTATATGGATGGTCGTGAAATCAGTTTTCACTGTACCTCATAATTTTGATAGTTACGTTCCAGAACAGAACTGTAAAGTGAATTATAGCTTTTTTTCATTTAATATTGCATATAAAAGTCAAAAAACATTTACATTTATCATGACCTTGGAGGCAATCCGGCTGCCTCATCTCTACCGAAATATCCTTCCGCGTTACTTGTCTCGTATCCATGTTGACTTGGATATGTGAATGTCATAATACAATTTATAAGTACCAAAAGTGTAATCTGTAAAATATCACGAAAAACAAATTCAATCTGAAATATTGTACAGTACATTTGGCCAACACTTTCCAAAGTTAATGGCTCTGAAGACAGCTCAGATGATGATAGGAAATTTTTGTCTGTTTTGAGTAGGCGATGATGTCAATAAGCATGCTACGAAGATTCCTATTCGTCATTACTATCCGTTTCATCGTCCGAGCAATTTATTGAAAACATTAAAGGTTCTATCACATTTTCTTCTATGAATCTGTCCTTTTCCCAGCTTATATTTCAGCCAATAACAAGTATTCCTAACCAACGATATTTATTTTTTGAAAATAAGATGAATAATTTGCTACTAAAAACCCTTAATATTTTGACTTGTTTTAATGAAAGTAATATAATTAAATTATTAACTGTATTTTCTTAGAAAACAGTAACAACTTCCGGAACTACTTTGTGCGGATTGCCTCCAAGGTCATGCACAAGGCTAGGCTGAACAGACTATAGCACTAATCCTAAAAAAGCTTGATCACATGATAAAGCATTCATTTACCACCTTGGAGGATCTGGATTTAATTCTAGTCTCATGTTTCCTTTTTTCAGAATTGAAAAGTACCATAAAGTAAAGTATGCTTCTATAATGATCCCAAGTATAGTAAGGAATGTGTTCAAACATTAGAAAGAGCACAAACAACTTAATTTTCTGAAGATATTGTTTTTCAAAACTGTTTACATAACATCCTGAACAAATTGATAATCTTTACTTCATCTATTTAATTTAATATTAATAATAGTAATTTAATAAAGCTAAGTTAATAATGCTAATTTTTGAAAACTGATTTCAAGATTACATATTGATGGATCTATTCCATAACTTAGATATATGTTCAAATTATAGAAAAATGAATTGCATATAATAAATATCTTACTATTATTTATATAATAAACTCTCTCTAATCTATTTTTAAGTAGAATGAAACCTTGATTATCCAACCTATATTTAGGAATAATAGATTAAATAAATCAAAAGGTCAGATAAACAGGTTTAACTAGACTATAAAACCATAAGAAATGCAGAGCAAAATTTTATATTTGAGCATATAATTAACAAATGAACAGCAGGATTGCAGAGTCAGGAGTTGGAGGTTTTTGGATGGAGTTGGAGTCGGGCCTTACAAAGTTTAGGGAGTCAGAGTCGATTTTTTTTTTAAAGGTGGAATTGGAGTCAGAGTTGGAATCAACTCATTTGCCATCCGACTTTGCAGAGTCCAAGTCAGAGATTTTTAGGTGGAATCGGAGTTGGATCATTTGTTATCTGACTCTGCAACTCTGATGAACAGTGCTATTTTGGATATAATAATTTTTTAAGGGTGAATTTGAATATCATCATGAAATGTTCATCTATGAAAATTGAAAGAGTGAATTGGGTCGTCAAATATGACAACTGTTATCCATGAAAATTGATGAATAGTCATATTTGATAAACTCAGTTATATAGAACTTACAATATAGTGATATGCATGTGAATTGGCACTACTGTTATGCAAATGAGAAATGATTTTTAATAAAAAAGATTTACCTAGTTAGTCACTAAGTAATTTGTTTTGTATTTCTAATATTATCTTTTACTGGTGAACATATAATTGCCATTCAATACTCTCTAGCATCCTCAAATCTTATTAATTGTTACATATAATTGAGAAGAGCAACAAAGGAGATTCTTTGAAAATAATGAATAAAACACTATACTTGCATGATTCTGATACTATTTTCTTACCATCTTTTTCTAATAAATTTATATATATATATATATAACACAATACCATAAAATAATTTCCAAAAAAATACAGAATAAGAACATAAAATATAAAATTCATAAATTATAATATTAATGCTCTGCTATATTCAAAATAAATCTGAATAGTACTATAATTTTCTATATATATATATTATTAATTTTTCTGTTAAATACTTAAGTAGGCTGAATAATTACATTATATGCTTTAGTTAAAAAAAAAAATGTTTTGCTAGCCTGTATTTGAATTTTAAATGATAACTGCTCTAAAAGTTAAGCACTATCAATCTTAAATGGATTCACATCTTATTTGACTTTTACTCAGACAAATCTAAGATATAATGTCTACTAAACACCAACTGTTAAGACAAAAGTTGGGAAATTAAGGTTTCACATATCAGCATTTAATATTATATTAAGTTTACATATTATATTAATTTTTTATCAGAAGTTTATATTAAAAATATGTATGTGAAAATACAACAAAAAAGATTATTAATTTAACCAATTATATAGATGTTAGGACGTGCAGGAAGACCTCAATATGATACTAAAGGTGAAGGAATATTAATTACTAATCACAGTGAACTTCAATACTATTTATCTCTCCTAAATCAACAGGTTAGTTTTAAATTTTTTAATTTATCAATAGTATATATTAGTATGCTTAAAAATTTATAAATATTATATTATATACTGAACAATTATCTGCAGACAGTGGATGCCAACATCTCTTATTTTTGGCATTTAATTATTTCTATAATTTTAATTGTATATAAATTGTAAAGTTTTATTATGATTTTATTACAAGTAGGTTTAATTTTATTTATTCAATTAATTCCTATATAAATATTAATATTTTATTTTATTTTTCACCTATTTTATAATATATAAATTTATTATACTTTTTGTCTTTAATAATTTTTAAATGAAAACATTTTCGAATAATTGTTAATAATAAAATTCATTTTTCAAAAACAAAGTATTTTATATAATTTTATAATATATGACGTCTTCCGCCTATCTGATGTTATTTATTTCAGTATCAAGCGTTATGTATTCATTTTTGAAGGTTATTTCATTTTTCATATCCTCTAAACTTCAAAATTCTTCATTTTTACAATATTAGATGTTAGTAAAAAATAATACGATGATGTATATTGAAAACAAAATCATTGTACAATAGTCCCAAATTTTTCACGCAATTTTTATTTTATTGTTAATAGATTTTAATTCCTAACTCAAAAGCGAAATTCTAATCTGAAGTAGCTGGATGAATTTTATTTTGATTTTTGATTTCAATGAATTTTTTCCTTATTTTTGAAAATCTGTTATACTTAATTTATGACAAATTAAGTATATTTGTCTAATTCGGACAAATTAACATAATATAAAAATAATATTAATATTACTGATTTCTTTTTTTCTGCAGGAATTTATTTTTTATTGTTAAAAATCATATGATAAAAAACAATATATAAATCTGACAATCTTTTAAAAAGTCATAGCAAGTGGTATTAAAATTTCATTACAGATCTATAAAAACCTTTCAGATTAACTTATTATCGTTGCATGGCATATTATGAATTTGAAATTTCATAACTTGGGTCCTGTTCCGTCCTTTATAATTATGTTTCATATTGCTATCGAACTGTATTTAATACTAATGATTGCAATACCGGTAAACAGGTTTACCGGTTTATCGGTAAATTGCGAATTTTAGCCTCAAATTGTTACCGGTAATTCGGTAAATTATATTTATAACTATAATACACTTTTTTGTACTTATTCGATGGCTGTAAATCACCAATTACGTTTATCGTATGGAATCCAGCTGGTTGTGATCAAACAGAAATTATATAGTAGTAGATGAAACTGAAGACGAGAACCGGAATCTGTTGAATCAGCTGAAGACGATTCTAAATATTCTGACAACTCTGACGAAGAATATGACGGAGATACTGAATATAATGACGGGATTTTAGAAATAATACAAGACGTTGTAACTAGTTCTCAAACAAATTCTGTACATAATGTAAATTTCCATTTTCTCATAAACAAAATATGAAAAGTAGTCAAATCAACAAAAAATGATGATCTATTACAAAAACATGTAAAAGAAGAAATGGACGAGGAACTTTCCTTAATTCTAAACTGTAAATTGCGATGGAATAGTTTACTTGCTATGTTTTTTTCTTTTGCATATTTTACGCCCTTTTCCAATCAGGGAGATTACTAAGGGGCGGGGCCAGTTTCAACCATGGGCTGCACCTACACCCGTAGAGAGGGGGTCAGATGGTGAAGGACGGGGATCGCCGGGCGGGCCCAGCACCCCAAAAAACTTTTCAGGAGTTACCAGACCTCCTGCGTGGTACGCCGACAGCATTACCACTTGGCCAACAGGCCTTGCTTGCTATGTTAGAACGTTTTTCTAAGATTCAAACCTGTGTCAGGAAAAGTCTGATAGATTTAAAATTAGATATTAATTTTAACGACAATGACCTTCAATTGTTGATACAATATTAGCATTACAGAATAAAAGTTGCTGTTGAAACACACTGTTCTGAAAATGTTAATTTATATATTGCCGATGTTACACTAAAATTCATGTTGGATGAACTAACTGATCAGAATACGATGTTGAGTAATGAACTTAAGGAAGCCTTGATATATCGTATAAAAGAACGACGAACTATATATTCAGATATTTCGCAACATCTTTTCGATACTGATCTTAATAAGTGGGAAGATGAGGATTATGGAATTTTTAATAAAACATGTAAAACTGCAATCAGAAGTAAAATCGTGGAATTGATTGAACGCATATATCCGTCCAACAAAAACGAAATGCATACTACGATCAGCCAGGGTTGCAACAGAAATAGTAAATGTTGCAAATTCTGAAAATTCAGTATGTACAATTCCTTCGACATCTGTAATTGCGTTCGCCATGAAAGAGAAACTTAACTTATTGATCAAAAGAAAATAGAAATACAACATGATAATCTGTTCTGGCACAAAAATAATAAATATTAATAAAATCGTTAAAAAGAACTGAATTATTTTCAACAGGAAAATATAAGGGAGCAGTATATATTCAAATAGTGTACGATTCTTTAATAATTATTAAACCAACTAGTATGGAATCTGAAAGAGCTTTTTCTACGGCGGGATTATTTTGTACAAAAATTACATCACAATTAGGAGACCAAAGTGTTGATCATTTAGACCTATGTTTCTTACGTGCTTATTTTTTAAAACATGTTGACAAATAGATCACATATTTAATTATATATTTTATAATTGTTTTCATTGTGAAAAATTATTCATGTATAAGTATTACTTATAATTTGTTATAAAATTGTTTATTTATATTATTTATGTTCAGAATACAAATTCTTTTCATATACTTTTGTCACACGTACTGTATATAAGAATCAAATAAAATGTCTTATTATTATTAATTTTTATTTTATATTCACGGTTTAAAAAATTCCCGGTAATTTATCGGGCGATAATATACCGGTTTTGTTTTAAAATTTTACCGAATTACCGGTAATAGAAAAAGTCGGTAAATTTGCAATCACTATTTAATACCATGTTATTAAGAACATGTTTTGCTAAAATAAACTAATCTCCAATAAAATTGCTTAATCATTGTCATTTTGATTACATAAGATCATGGAATGTTTATATCCATAATATTTGCAGCGGCGCCCAACTTTTAATTTTTGCCTCGGGAGCAACAGTTATCAATATATAAATATTTATATAACCATTCACGAAAAATTATACAAAAATGAGCGGTAATTTTACATTAACGTTTATTTGTATTTATAATAGTTTTTGCATGTTAAATACAAAATAATACTGGCGAAAATGCATTTTATTTCCCGTGTGGAAATTTCCATAGAACGGCTGCTCCTGTTGCTCTCATGGAATCGGCGTTTATGTTGATTTGCATTGTACTCGTATTTTATCTTCATTCATTTATATTATGTTCACATTTTTCTTTTGCACATTCATTTATATTTGCAACTAAAAATTTATGTATCCTGTTAAATTAGAATTCTTTCGACATTTTCCCCTGTTCTAATAAAGTATAATAAAATTTTAATGTATCGTTAAAATCTTTCCGAGCCACGAAATTAATTGTTCTGAAACTGAACTGACGTCTCAAGTTAATTTTTTATATAGAATACTCTTGTTTATAATCTAAACTTAGCAATTATTATTTGAAAAGTTATATTTTAAATTTAATAATGATTTTCAATGTAACAGCTCACATCACTACTAATTATTTCGCGCATCGATTATGCACATTAAATACGAACTATTAGGAATTGAAAAACTTTCACAAATTTCTGTTTAGTTTCATTACAAATGAGCAAATCATTGAAGAGTAAATACGCTAAGAAATATATAGTCAAGATTGGATTAACTCCATCAAAATAGTGTATTCATATCTTACTTTATATAGTACCCATTTTACATAAATTTCTAACTGAAATTTTTAAAAATTCTGGTTTAGAAATACATATAGACATCTTAAAAATTATAGTATGATAATGAATGAAATTATCCAAGTTGTTGGGTTTGCTTACATCTTTTTCACTCAACGACATACAATATAAAATTGTAACATTCTAATTACGTTTTACTGTATATTAGAGTAAGCCTGAAAATATGGACATTACTCAGATTTTGCTTGATTTGTGCTATTATTATGTTGCTGTAAAAACTCATTCAGCTAATAAGAAAAAGTGACCTAATGCATCTGGTTAGTTGTAGTTCAAATGGCAACAACATAATGGCAATAGATAATATGTACAGTACATGGAAAAAATTATTCTCTTATTCTTGCGAAATATTCTTCGTCTATATCAGACGTGGCAAACTCATTTTCATTCAAGGGTTTTATGAACTTGCAAGACTACCGAGGGTCACATCGCATTTTACATTTTTTTAAAATTAAAATTTGAAAAGGATTGCAGTTATATAAATAAGATAATTTGAAAAAATTATGTAATTAAATGAATTTAGTATAATACAATACAGTATATATAATTGCTTTTAATTATACATGCTTTTCTTAAAATTAAATTACTTGCTATCGATCTCTAGTTTTCTATTTAGCGTTGAAAGTAACTTTTTTTATAAAAATCAAGAAATCAAGAATTTTTTTTCATTTAAATTTTTATAAATTCAAATGTCCATAACTACTTACATTTTTTAAAATAGGTTATATATAACACAAAAAATAAATCTTTAACAAGCATGTTTTTTTTATCACGTCTTTTAAAGATGGATTGTTTTGATTTTGTTTATTGTAATTGACTATTCTAAAAAATCCGGGTTCCCATTAATAGTTTTTTTTATTTTTGGCAAGAAAATTTCCTACAAACAATGTAAGCCTTGCAGGACAGCACTAAATTTGTATCACCAATATGAAAGATCACTGTCATCTATATGTATAAGTCCGACAACGCTAATCTAAACGAAGAAACTCGTGAAATTGTCTTTCGTTAAAACGAAATAGCGTAACATAATTGATCATAGCACATGATATAGCCTCGATATGACAGTTATTTTCCACTGTCTTCGTAACATATTGTTCTCGTTTCATTTCAGTTAAGAGCGTCGCGGGCCACAAAAATCACTTTGAGCGCCGTCAGTTTGACACCCCTTATCTATATGATAATGTATATTTTAAAGGATAAATTAAACACTTATCATGAGAATAAATGTTAAGGTAAGTTTGAATTAAGCCGCAAATTAAACACAGAAAACTTTCTGCGATGGTCACTTTTAAAGTCCACTATAAGTTGGTCAACACTCCATGGCATGCGTAAAAGAGAAATTCACTTTACAACATTTTAGTACACTAACAAGAAGCAGTGATCTATTGTTTATAGTTAGCTGAAGGAATTCTGGCAACAGCATGATAGCAACATAAGTCAAGCAGAAAATGAGTGCCTCATATTTTTTTGGACTTACTCTATTTTATAGTAAATATATCCATGTACCATACTTTGTATGATCTACTGTTAAAAATCTAATTTTTTAGCTATTTGATTAGCATCAGTCATATTCCTCAATAATACAAATCAGCAGTTTACAATATAGACTAATATTAAAATCAATTAAATTTTGCTACTATCGTCCAGATATTGCGATATAACGTAGTCACTTGTTATCTGAACTGAGTTCAATTACGAATTCCGTTTCAGAATTCCAACACAACCCATTGAACTCTATCTTTCAACTTCCAATTGATCCTATCACGGGTATTGGCCAGCACATGATGGTCTCTAAAGTGGTAGCTATCCCTTGTGAGATTTGATGACATAACTAAAACTAACCAACTTTTCTGATACTCAGATACATCAAAATAATTCATATCATCTCTTATAGCTGAGAATTATTTAATGTAGACATATTAATGTACATACAATCGTAAAACTTTTAGACTTTTAAAACTTTTGATCTAACTGGAACAAACTCCACATCTTTTTTTTGTTTTTAACAGATTTTTTATCACTATAATTTTAGTGCATGCAGGAAATAGGAATAACTAACTTTTAAACATAAATTTATTTACTACTTTACAATTCAATCAAAAAAATTTTACAATGATTTTCCAAACTATATTAAAATATATTTAAGTGCTAAATAATTCTTAAAATACTAAAATATTTACAAAAGATTTATAAATTATAAAACATAATTCACAAACTGTAAGATGCATTTCGGTCTTTCTGACCCTCTTCAGTTACAGCACGATGTGAACTTTTTTTGAAATGTCATGTTTATGTTTGTAATTATAGAGACATATATAAAGTTCAGGGTATCTGTTACTCTAAATATATATATAAACTTTCAAGGTTATTAAATTAAATATGATAATAATAATATGTTTTCTTTGATATTATCTTAATCTTCTAAAGTAATTAAACTACATTTTTTTTGTTTTTGTGTCTTTTTCATTCAAACTTTTATTTAAAATTATTTTAAAATAGATTAATCACTTACTGTTTCTGAATAACCATATGAAGTCTTGCTATCAAATGATAATATTGAAGAATTATTTGAAATATTCTCTATAGTAAAGAAACAATATTAATTAAATTTTCAAACAATAATTTAATTATAATCTGAAACTTAATAAACTAAAATTGAGATATCTAGCATTATTAGCAGTGAAATAAAAACTTTTATTACAGGAATTTCACAAACTTTTTCGGCTGCCGAAAATGTTTGTGAAGTTCCTGTAATAAAAGTCTTTACTTCACTGCTAATAGTGCTACATTTCTCAATTTTAGTATAATCGGAAATATACTGAATTATATTTATTGGGATTAAAATAATAAAGTATATTCATTATAAATTATTTAAACCTTATATTAAAATTTTTAGAATAATAAAATTTAATAAATTTTAAATTGTTTACAGGCTACATACAAATATAGATATTCCTCTAGTTTTGAACATTTGAATTATGAACTTTTACACACATCAACATGTCATATTATTTTCAAATTTTATAAAGTTTTATAAATATCCATTCTTGTACAGCTTTCAAATTTAAAAAAAAATTTTTAAATTACAAGAAGTTTAAATAATAACAAAATGGCTAAGAACATATACCATATTACTTCGAATTTAAGCCGCACTTTTTATTCTAATTTTTAAATCATAAAATATGGGAGCGGCTTAAATTCAAAGCAAATATTTTAACATGTTATTTCTCCCAATTCCCATTTCCCAATGATCTAGTTTTTGTTTTACGCTCTATGCATGCACACAGTATTTACGACAGTTGATAATAGTTTATTCGGTGGTCCCCCATTCGTACTTTTCTGATTTAATCCAGTTGCTGTCTGATAGTAGCTGTGTAGAATTGCGTCGTATCTGGACATATTTTAATTATAAGAAAAATTACGAATTACTATAATGCTTTTTATAACCGCTGATGGAAAAAAATTGCCATCTTTTATTATTTTAAAACAAAAACTGTATCCAAGGAAAATTTTCCTAAGGATAAACAAAAAAAACAGTATCCAAGGAAAATTTTCCTAAGGGTGTTATAATTTGAGCACAAAAAAATGCATGGATGACAACAGAATTGATGAAAGATTAATTAGAACATGTTTGGGAGAAGATACCTGGTGCTATTTTAAAAGAAGATTTGCAATAAATTAGGTAGCTTATTATATATGTTATATATGTAGCTTGTTATATATGTTAAATTAGGTAGCTTATTATATATGTTATCTATTTAAGTAGATAAAAATGTTTCTTATTTTTCAAAACCTATTATAAAATCATTTTTTTCCAATTCTCCAACTTTAAAATCCTATTATGGCTTAAATTCGAAGTAATATGGTATATTTTTAAATTATATAGTTATTTAATACACTACTGCAGTATTTCAAGATGTTAGTTTCCATCAAAAATTCATATTTTAAAGTCAAATATTTATATTCAGATGTCTAAAATAAATTTCTAATTAATCCAATAAATAACATATATAATACATATATTTGAATAATCATAAAATTATATAATAATAATAATAATAATAATAATAATAATAATCCCTCCTGAATCCTACTAAGCTGCCTCAGAGTGGCAGAGGAGTGTACGTGGGCAGAACAGGCGATGCAAGTCAGAAATTATATTTCTAGTATGGTTACCCTGGGCTAAAAGGCTATTCCACAGTGTGTGTCAAAAAAGTATAATTTTCGATTTTTTTATTATATAGTATATACTGTATTTTGCTATTCTATACGGGTGTAATCTCAATTCATAAAATCATTGGGACTCTGAAAAAACTATGGATACGAGATAATGATAGATGTGGGAATATAAAAAATAAAAAAAAAAAGGAAATTAGATTAAAAGATAACGCTAACAATAATATCCCTCCCGAATCCTGCTAAGCTGCCTCAAAGTGGCAGAGGGGTGTAGGCAATGCAAGCCAGAAATTTTATTTCTTGTGGGGTCACCCTGGGCTAGAAGGTTATTCCATCTATGCTCAACTAATGCTAGCAGGTATCCCCACCTCGGTGGTGTTTTTCTAGTATGCAATGATACAAAGCAGGAAATGAAAGCACAGCGGCTCGGATGTCGCCTGGGTTAACAAGGTCTAAAACGAAAGCACACCGGCTCGGACGTCACCCAGGTTAACAAGGTCCGTGTCTGTGAGTTAGGCAGAGGCTCACATTCGGAAAGTTTACTACAGTCTCCCTTGGCTACTGGTGGTGAAAGCAGCACCAACCGAAGCCTGGCAACTGCAAAACACATACCCACAGTAGGAAATGGGTCACCACATCAGAGCCCAACCAGCCAAAGTGTTTCCCTGGAAACTCAGCTAGAGACTCCACACCAACGCATGAAATGGACAACTGACATGAACGAATTCATCATGAGTACATAACACGCCAATGCATGAAATGGACACTGACATGAACGAATTCATCATGCATACTTACTACACAATTACAAAAGTAGAAACTGACACTACAGGGTACAGAAGGGAACTCTATGACAAATTCACTAGCAGATACCTAACACAGTTACAGAACAATGCATAGCAGATCAAAGAAGAACCATCATCCAAGAAACCTCATACCACACAGAACATTAGAAAGCATTAAAGCTCAGGTAGCAGAACAAATATCGCAACCGAACTGATTCACATACACAAATAGAACACAAAGTGGAACAGACACCAGAAATAACATACATTGATGACATCACGCAGCCCATCAACAACACTGATGCAGACCTAATAAATTAACTCACTGACACACTCCAGGAAACATTAACCAAATTCACAGGTACAGATCCCATGCAACGTCCACGCATTCCTAAAGTTCACAACTCTCAACAGTTGAACAATACACTACATTGTATTAACACACACATTCTACCAAAACTTATTAATGCAGAAACAACTCTCATAGAAATACACACTTATTTATGCTGCTGCTGTCACTGTCACTACATACCTAGGTCTTAAAACACTTCCAAGTAAGATGGGCACAAACACAGAACACCACTCAAAACCTGCCTGGCACAAACGACTCGAAAAACAAATAAACAAAATCAGAACAGAACTAGGTAGATTCTCCCAATACACAAAAAACAATACATTCGCAAAACTCGTGAAATCTATTAGAAAGATTTTCAGAAAACTTAAAAAACACATACGCGCCATGAAAACCACAACACCCACATTAAAGAATACATGGACGCACTTAAACAAAAACTTGCTGCAAAATCACAATGCCTGAAACAATACAAAACCAGCCTAGCATGTAAACAAGACAACATACTATTCACAAAAAACAAAAAGACATTCTACAGAAACATAAACACTGAAGTTAGTGAATGAATTAAAAACATTCTTAATTAATAATAATGAAAAATAAATATATTTTTTTACCCAAATACGAATCCTAGATAAGATTCTTGATTGATTATCGAGTTTTCGCGTCGCGTCGGGCAGCACTGGCATCACTATCTGATTACGGTATATAGATGCAGGTTGGAGTCGGCAGTGCAATGTGCTTGATCGCATTGGGGTAAATAAAATTTTATCTGGTATCATATTAAATGAATTATTGCAAAATTTCCTTCCTATTTTCAGGAGATGATCGATAAGTTATGGCTTTGCTTATTACTTCAATTTCTCCAGCCAAAATAAAATTTGATTTTTTTTTGATCCGTGTATAAGCAGACTCCCCCACTTCAGAAATTTTTTTTTTTGAGAAAAAAAATCCTTGGCTTTACATGAGTATATATGGTAATAAAATAAAATAAAAACACATGATGTACCAAATCAGAGTGCTACATTTTGCCACTAGAGGGGGCAGTTGTAGAAAGTTGTTGAATTTTCAATGCTAACACGTGTTGCAAATTCGAAATTTATAAAGAAACTTTATTCACTAACATCATAACTGAAACATCAAAACTCAAGTCATTTGATGAAAAGTTGTCGCTGTGGCAAAATAAAGTCTCGAAGGGAGTCCTCGACTGCTTTCCCACTTTCAACGAATCTTATTCAAATAGTAATAGAAATAGGTCTAATGAAATCATATTCGAAATCCTGGACGCATTGAGACACCTACAATTGGCATTGCAGCATTACTTCCCATCAATTGCAAGTGATGAATATGGACGGGTGATCAATCCATTCGGAAAAAACTCAACTACACGCTTACACCGAAGAAGAGCAGCAGCTCATTGATTTAAAAAACAATACATTTCCTCGGTCAACATTTCTGGAAAAGAGCCTGGGTGAGGTTTTGGATCTCAGTCAATAAGTTATATCTTACAATCAGTAATTCAAAGCAATCAAAGTAATTCTGCCATTCGCATCATCATGGTTATGTGAGTTTAGATTTTCAGCACCGACTGAAATCAAATCAAAAAAGAGAGAGAGACTTCTTACAATCGACGATGAAATGTGCACTTGTTTGTCGACTTTGGAGCCTCAATTCGATCGGGTTTGCTCTAAAAAACAGGCACATCAGTCATATTAAATATGTAAAAATAAAAAAAAATTCTTCACAAAAATTAAGATTATTTCAGGTGTGCCGTAAAAATTTTAAAATCTTTTTAGTGTGCCACAAGAAAAAAGTTTGGGAAACACTGATCTACACAAACATTTTATAATATATCTATCACTTGTAAAACATTTTTTTATATCATCGTAACAAGAGGAAAATATTTAATTGCTATATTTCTAGTAGAACAATTCTATATTTTACAATAGCTTACAATCATTTTTAAAATTATTGTAAGCTATAAGAATTATTATAACAATAGTTCAAATAATCTTGTACCTAAATAATACATATTCATATATTATATGAATTACCTTGTTTCGAGGAAGATAGGACAGAATAAAAGTTCCAGGATAAACTTTACAAGCAGAAACAAAATAATGAATTTTGGAAGGTGCCTTTTTCTTTTCTTCAAGTAACAGTTCTTCCATTGCTTCTCGTTTTCCGCCTTTAGCATCCCTAAAATACTTGAAATTTATGAGGTCTCTAGCATGTAAGGCCATCGGTTGAACGTATCTTGCAATGATTTCATCAAGATCTTCAAATTCCTAAAATTTCAAATAAAATATTTTACTTTTCACAAAAATATAATGATATCATTTATATTTAATGAGTCAGTTCAAATTTATGGTATTAGAAAATTTAGCATATATTTTACTCTCTCTAGGAAATATGGTATAAAATTAAATAAGATAATCTACATCACTTATGAAGAGTGATGAGCTGAGAAATTTTTAAGAAACAAAGCAGTTCCCAAAAGAATTAAAACTGCCTACTTTCTGAAGATGTCATTTATTTTTCATTTTTATAGCATTTGGAATCTATTAGTTTTATCTGTTCAATTTTAATATTGACTTAATTAGCACAGATATCATGATGACATTATTTTGGTGATATGATGTCATTGTGACATTGTTAGGACATGATGACTTCACAGTTCATATGTGATATTATTCAAATTAGATAAGCCATATATTATCCCTATAATGATAACATTTAGCTCCATCTATTGGCAATAATATAAACAAAAATTTTGATAAAAAATGAAATTATATCCTGCAGAATTAAAGGATGATGCATTGAGGTATCCCTTAATGGGAAAACATCACCATTGAATTTCATGAAAATATGCTAAATTAGTTTAAAAGTTATTAGTGGGGGGACAGAGAAACATGGACCCAATATTATAAGCCTCCATTTCCTTTGGAAAGTAGGCTAAAAAAATACCATGCCATTTTTAGAGTATAAAATTTTATGTATTTAAATTATATATACAGTGGTATCTTGGTTAACGATGGTAATCTGTTCCAGGATTACCATTGTTATCCAAAGCACGATTCCCCATAGGATTTAATTGAAAATTGATTAATTCGTTCCAGGCTCCTTCCCACGATTCCCCATAGGATTTAATTGAAAATTGATTAATTCGTTCCGGCTCTTTCCCACAAGTATAGTAAATATTAAAAATGCAGACAAAACTCATATAAAATGTCCTAAAAATATGGAAAATATCATTTATTTATTATATTTGCTACAAAAAAATTAACGTTAATAAAATGAATTGTTCGTGAAAACAGTTTTTAATTATCAATCTTCACCAAAAGGACAATTGGGCTCACTTTGGAGTTTTTGACAAATGAACCTGTAAACACTGATTACCAGCTTATAGATTCAACAATTATTATACAGATAAAATTTGATTTTGCTTTTTGATAGTGAATGAAAGTGACACACACTCGCTGATTTATTGTCTATATGAACTGTAGGATCTCGAACAGACGTTTTTTCTTCTAATGGAATCTGAAACTGCAACGTCACACCACTCACAGGTGTCAAGTATCTTCAAACAATAATAATAAAATCAACCTTTGTTCACAGAATTTAAAATAATAACTGTCTAGAAATCATCTTTAAGAAACTAAAAACTAGTGAAATGTTGCACATCTAGAAATCATCTTTAAGAAACTAAACTAGTGAAATTGTTGCACGTCTATTTTTAATTAATTAAATAATTTGTTTTCATTACTAAATGAATAATCGTCTAGAAATCACTTTAAGAAACTAAAAATACTGAAGTGTTGTATCGTCTAGAAATAATCTTTAAGAAACTAAAAACTAGTGAACTGTTGCGTTGGCAGAATTTAAAATAATAATCGTCTGGAAATCATCTTTAAGAAACTAAAAACTAGTGAATTGTTGCAGTGTCTACTTTTTAATCGTCTAGAAATCATTTTTAAGAAACTAAAAACTAGTGAACTGTTGCACGTCTATTTTTAATCTAGGTTAATAAATCTTTAAGAAACTAAAAACTAGTGAACTATTGCAAATCTATTTTTAATTAATTAAATAATTATTTTTCATTACTATATCTGTTGCACGTCTATTTTTAATTAATTAAATAATTTGCTTTCATTATTGTGTTAATTATCATTTACTTAAATATATTTTTATATGGTTATAATTTTAATAATGATATTGTTTAATCATTTACTTAAATATATTTTTATATGATTATAATTTTATTAATTTTTAATAATGATTTGTTGTCGGATTTGAATTGTGATAAAAAAATTAACGATTAACAATTGAGCTAATGAATCATGTGATACGATGACGAGTTGTTTTACAGAGCTCTATTTTGTCAAAGTTCACGTAATCAGGAGTCGTTAACCAAAACATTTTTTCTTACAGCCACTCATTGTTAACCAAGTATGTCATTATCCGAGGCCATCATTAACCAAGGTACCACTGTATTAGAAATTACCCACTCATTTATATGAGTGGAAATATAATCTTATAATACTGTATATAACGACAAAACACCTTTGAATTCATGTAGGGAATTGATGAGGGGAATTGTAAAATGGCATCCATTATTATGTTACAGCACCATTTGCGAATTATGTCTTTTTAGAGGAACTACAATTTCAATGTAATTTCTAATTTTTAATTTTTAAATTATTGATAACAACAAATAATTTTGCTGTCGTAGACATCCAAAAATTAGACCTTTCTAAAGATATCCTATTTATAGAAATTGGTTCAGTAGTTCCACCAAAAAAGAGACATCCAGCCAGTCATGTTTGACTATTAATAATACAGTGGTGCCTTGCTGAGCAAAACATAATAGACTCAACTGCTGATAGTGCTTGAATATAAAAGTAAGTAGTATGTAAATTATTATTATGAGAAAAATATATGAAATTGCAAATACAAAATTATCAGTTTTTATTAGGTTTCTATATTAAATAATTTAGAAGCATATTTTATTCTACAGAATATTAAACAAAATTTGAAAATAAACTCTCATTAAAACATTAACTTACTCGAATAATTTGCCAGATAAGACCTAATACTAAATGAGGTTTGCCTTTTGATAAATCATGTGCATCTATATTGATAATATTACATCCAATAGCCTGAGAGGAATTTAAAGCCAAAGTTAAATTTTCATGTTTAGTGTAAACAGTCAGGTTTTTCTTATTGATGGCACGTTCATCAATTGTATCTGGACAGGAATGGTTGATAATTTTGCTATAAAATTAACAACATTATTCAAAATCAAATTATTTTTTTAATAAAATATATATTTATAATAAACTAAATACTATACATATGTATGAAAATAATTAAATTAACCAGCTTAAGGTCATTCACTTTATTTTCTGGTTAAGAGATTAATTAGGTTAACAATTTAGAACAGTGAGATAAAATTAATTATATACATACCATAGTAATATTCCATCCTTCACTTTATCATATAAAAATTTTCCATCAGGATCAATTGGTAGAAGAAGCTTCAAATCTGGGTCATTTTTTAAATTACTAAAGAAAATAATGAACTTTATCCAATAAAATAATATTAAGATTTCAATTAAATTTTAGAATAAGTAATATAATTTTAATAGTTCTTTGTATAAAAAAAATTAAAAGTCATTCATATAAATTCATTTATATTTGAGAAAAAAAAGACATGATAAAAACAAAATACAATGAAAAGCTTTTCTTACAAATATTAATTTTTATTGAGATGAAAGAAAACTGTCATATTATACAAGGAAAACTTATTTTAAGTACAGTCACCTCAAACACTTGACAACTATATATTTCAATACCTATTTATCCAATCAGAGAAAGCAACTTGTTCTTCATGTCTAACAGAATGTGTAGTTCCTTCACTTGAAGCTTCTGACATACCACCAAGTGTTTCAACATTTTCTCTTTTTGTTACCATTGATTTAAAAGTATTGGCAACATCTCTTGATTTAATATCTATACAAACCTATTTAAAATAATAATTATGAAAATGATTATTTAAACAAATCAAATTCATATATTAGTTAATAACTGGTTAATCTATTTCAAAAAAATTATATTTAATAATTAATATATAAAAATAAAATACTACTATACTTTTAAAAATAATAGAGAATATTTTTGATTATACTTTTTGATAAATTTTTATTTAATCTTATGCTTGATTTACTTTTGTGATTTGATATATATTATATTCAATGCTGAATTTCTTTTAATTTTTTTAGATTATCTTCTTTATGAATACTAAAAATATTCGGACATATTTTAAAAATTTCCTACACTGACAATAAAAGTTTAAACATCTACTAGAAACAAAACTTTTTTGTTTGAAAATAAAAATTTAGATGGCTTTCTCAAGCTACAAACATTATCCCAGAAAATTTTTTTTTATTATAAAGTTCCTATTAAAAAGTGTTCTTTGAATGTTTCTATACAGACAATTTTCTATGTTACAGATACTGAAAAGTATTCTGGAGATAACAGCAGAATACTGCATTAATATAAAATGATCACATTGCCAATTTTCAATCTACCATGATACAAAATTGGCAATATGATCATTTTATCCATATATCACTATCTTTTTTGTAATGCTTGTCTGTATATTTTGTAACTTTTGAAATTATGGTAAATATAAGTTATCTGTATTTAGGATAGAAATGACTGAAATATGCAATATACTGTTTTTGTTAATCAATATATCATCTGATTTGTTTTAATGAATTGTTTTTATCTGCAAATCTTTGTTCAAATATAGTTTATTTATTTATATATATATATATACACTTATGATTGACCAAACAATTTATTGATATAATAACATTATAGTTTGAAGTTTTATTGTATTTTTTTTATTTTTTAATGATCAACTATAATCTGTCTTTGATTTATCATCAACTATATTATATACAGGACTGTTATTTTCCAACAAAATGAATAAATTTTTTTCAATATATTTTAAAAATTAAATTTGTAATAATGTAAATAATAAATTTATATTCTTATTTCTTGTCATCATTTTTTGTTTCGCTATAGAAGAACTATCTTAAGTTTTACATATTTTTAGATATTTTATATTTTTTTTTTTTTTTTCAATTTTTTCGACTTTCCCCTAAATTCCCAAAACATACCTAAGGATCATTTGTGACACACTAGTTGAAAATTGCTATTCTAGAGGATTGTGTTCATTAAAAATGATCAAAATCAATTTGTTTATTATGCAATAAATAGTGAAATGATTTTGATCATTTTTTGTGCAAAAACTGGATAATATTTACACAATATATTGTTTTGACAAGCAATCATCCTACCTGATATGATCAAATATGGATCATTTTCAATATGATTGATTCCCTAGAGCAGCGCTTCTCAAACTTTTTTCATTCATGACCTCAATTCACGACCCCATTTTTCATTATGAGATTTTTCGTGACCCCATTTTTTATTACGAGATTTTTCGCCAACTTTTTTCATTCATGACCCCATTTTTCATTATGACATTTTTCCCGATCCCAGGTATTAAATATGAAATAAAACATACAAATACATAAATCATTTATACACATATTTAAATATGAAATAAAACATACAGGTATATAAATCATTTACACACTTAATTAAAATGAACACAATCAAAAAACATACAAGTACATAAATCATTTACACACTTATTAAGATGAACAATACATACAAGTACATAAATCATTTACACATTTATTAAGATGAACACAATGAACCAACTACACTGAAAATTCATTTGTCGTCATACGTTAAATATTAAGTGTTTGTGAAATTATATATAAACTGAATTCAAGTGTTTGAATTTAATTTTTGCGACCCCATTTGGGGTTGCGACCCATAGTTTGAGAAGCGCTGCCCTAGAGAAACTATTCTCAAATGCTGCCACCAGAAAATTTTAATGTGAACATAAGAAAATATTTTAAAGGTGTAAATGGGAGTCAAAATTTAAGGAAAACTGAATGTAATTACATTAATTTCCTATTTATTAACATAAATTATTATATATTAAACATTAAACAATTTCTATTAGAAATTTTATGAAATCTGTAATAAATTTTTTAGTATAAATAAAAGAGATAGCCGAACATTGGAATATGCTAAATCATTATTCAAAATTTAATAAACAGCATAAACATTAATATATTATTTATCTAATTTTAAGTATATAAAAAATAGGAAATTATATTTATTCAGAAAAACTTTTATCTAATCACAAATTTAATAGTTTGTTTATACACACATCATAATGTGACGCAAAACAAGCAAAGCCATGCTATGAAACAACAGCCTAGTTTTAGATATTATTAATTATGAAAATTACACTATTTTGTAATATGAGTGATTGATTCCATATAGAATGTCAGCCTGTGGATATTTTTTATTGGCTAATTTTGCTGCTTTGCAAAATGCAATGAATACATTGGGAAGGACTTAGTGATTTAGGATAATTCTAATTTGAAAAAAAAAAAAAAACTCAATCTTACTACTGAGAGTGATCAAATGAGGACTCTCAGTCTACTGAAACTACTTATGGATTTTAATTAAATAAATCCTTTTGCTGCAACCAATTTCAGTTTCTGCCTATGATTACCAACTGGCAATTAGCAGTAAGCCTAATTAATTATGCAAAAATTAAAACATTCATATCTTCCATAATTTTCATCAAAATCTTTTGAAATGTTTATAGTTTTATTATGTTCCTTCATCTGTTTATAACAATGTAAATATTTTTTTATATTTTATTTTTTAAAGAAGTTTTTCCTCCATATATGAGATTGAAGAAAACACAATTGTTTTATTTTGTCAATTAATCATCAATGAAATAATTGATATTTTTAGGTAGTGGCAGGTCCTCTGAACAAAATAAGCCATAAATGAAGAAATTTGAACCACATTTTGAGAAAAAAAAATCTAGAAAAACAAAACATTTATGAAGTTTTGACCAATAAAGTTGCATCATATAATTATGTCAAAAGTAACATAAATTTATCAAAATATTGTCATTATTATTAATAATTAATATTTATTGACTTGTTCGTTTTTCATTTGTTTAATTTTTAGCTGAATTTTTGTAGATTTTTAATTTATTTCAAAAAACCTAACATATATGAAGTGAATAGTTGCAATAAAACAATAACCATTCCACATCCATTTAAACAGCAGATAAATTGTTGACATTCAGATTTGTTCGACTTTGTCCATATAGCAGTGAAAAAAAGAGAAAAATAAACAATTTAGAAGTAACAATGTTTATTTTAACAGAATTAATCAATATTTTATTATTATCTACAATACTTTTTCAGTTTTAAATATTTTTAGCTCATCATATGAAAAATTCAATTTTTACTTAACATTTCAACAAGAAAATTTATCTTATCACAGAACCAGAATAGTAATATAACAGATTAGAAAATTGATAAGAAGGGATAAAACAATTCAAATTTTATTAACAGGATTCATTCAAAACAATGTGAGGCTAGTACAAGGTAGTTCTCAACTTGTGATGATTTGACTTATGACAACCAAAAATTATTATTAAAAATTCTCTAAACTCAACTTTGCCACCTGCATGTACAGACATATATCACACTGCTTTTGTATATTTATCACACATTGCCCTTAGTCGGCAAGCAAAGCTTTCAACAATATGCAATAGTCAGTACTTGTGATAAGTTAGAAGTGTCTTTCACCCACTTCTAACTTATCACAGCCTTTGGCAATTTAACTGCTAATCAGCAGTCAAAGTGTTTGTTTCTTTTGCTACAATTTTTATATTTTGTCACAACCCTGTCATGTCCAATAAGAGAAATATTTTTATTGACGAAATAAAAATAAATATTTATTACTGATAAAAAAAATTCTTAAATTTTTCTTTCTTAATTTTGTATTTATATATTTAATTATATATGTGCTATTAAATAATTTATAAATGTTTATGTAAATATACATATTTTAATTGTTTTAAGTTAAATAGAAACCTAATTTATGAAAATATTAAAACAATAATCAAACAAATCAAGAATTAAAAAAGTCCTTGACTTACAACCCGATGTAGAAATGACAGACATTGGAACGGAATCTACAATAACAAAATTATAAAAAAATCAGGATTAAGATTTTAATCTTATATTTTTTATTAGATTTTGTCCAGGCTATTCATGTGTCAAGATGTCAATGGATGCAAATTTTTAAATAGTAAAGGTTTGCTTATTATTTAAAAGGTAATTGTTGATTTTAAGTTTTCTTCAAAATTTTCTTTCACAGCAATTTTAATTAATATTTTATTTTGATTCACTAAATTATTTATTTAATAAGTAAACTTATACACTTTTAGAATTAAATCAAGCTATAAAATTGTTTTTCTATGTAGAACAGGGATCAGCAACCTTTTTGTTACTAAGGGCACAATAAAAATTTTAAAAACCATCAAGGGTGCACAGTTTAATTTTTGAAGAAAAAAAAAAAAAATAATAATAATAATAATAAAATTACTAATTTAATTTTCTAATCACAAATGTTGTAATAAATGAAAAGTTTTCTTTTTTTCTTTTCTTACTGCTCTAACAGGGATTAAACTTTAATTCGTTTTTTTAGCACTAATGAGCAGACCAAACTATCACATATTTTTAGTAAAAGTATTTAATGAGTAACGTTTTCGGCATTTGTCTGCTCATTAGTGCTAAAAAAACGAATTAAAGTTGTAATAAATAAACGAAATAAAGATTATTCATGAGCAATGAGGCATGGAGAAACATTAACAAGATTTTGCATCACATGAATTGTTGCTATGGAAATGTTCTTTTTCTTATGATCTTAAATTTTCTATAACCTAGGTGTAAACCAGGCTTAAAAAGACACATGATTAATTGTTAACACTCATGAGCAATGAGGCATGGAGAAACATTAACAAGATTTTGCATCACATGAATTGTTGCAATGGAAATGTTCTTTTTCTTATGATCTTAAATTTTCTACAACCAGGCTTAAAAAGACACATGATTAATTGTTAATTCCATCTCTCCCACTCGCTGATTACAAATGAATTCAGAGAACTTTTAATATATACAGTACTGATGAACTTCAGGATGCAAGTCACCTTGCATACCACTGGCAGATTAATGAGGACAATTACAATACCAAAAGGAATATTTGTTTAGACATTTGTATTGGTGAATAATGTCTTATCAGGGTTTGTCTATTCCATTAACATAGGGAAGATCCGTTCTGCCAAATTTCTTGGCAGTCAGTGAGGGTAGCTGTTTAAAGGGGGACATCTTATCAGGTTTGACTGTATAATAATATATTTATTTATTTAATCAATTGATAGATGGGTATAATTAGTTACTCATTATTTAACTATGAAATATTAAATATAATTTTAATATCGATTAAATATCAGAGAAAAACATTTTATATTATGAATGCAATTTATGTTTATAGGTTTTTCAATTTCTTTCAAATTCATGCTGATTCCGAAAATTTATTAGAAATTCTTTGTTAATATTGAACTTTTTTATATTGCAAAGTTAGGGAAAACAAATTTTAAAAATTCGTCAAAAATATTTTCACAAGTTCTTTTGGGAAAGCATTAACTCAAAATAATACGATTTTCATTGATATTCTGGTTACAGTAATTTATAACTGAATCTTGCATAACCCTTAGGATTTCATTAATATAGAAAAACTGAATATAAATTAAAATCTTCAGTTTTAATACCTTATAATTCAACAATTCTCCAACATCCATATTAGCGCTACGAAAACCCGGCAGACGATCTCAGCGACACTAAATTTACCACAAAATCGGTAACTAAATTTATTAATAAATTTTATATTCATGATTCGTTCGATGTTAATATGATATTAATATTAAAGACTAATTAATAATTATAATTTTATTATAAAACCTTACGTTGTTATATGTTTTAAAATAATTTAAAGAGTTGATTGAAGCTTATCGCAAATATGATTCTTTTATTGAATTCGTATCCAGTTGTAGTGGATATGGTTGACTTCATTTTTGTGTTCCGTGATCTTTATAGCCGGAAATATTTTGACAAATAATTCAAAAAATCTATTTCTAATTAATGCACAGAACACCAAACTAAGTCACAGATTACTATTCTTCTCAAAACCGTAAGTTTTAATACTTTTTATATTTATAAATGTTGAAAAATCTTTTGTTTATGACTTAGGCTTAAAGATGCTTCTTAAGCCTAATCAAATAAGTTTCTCTTTTTTTAAAATATATTTACATCATAAACACTATAAATTCATCTTCAGAAACTGTCTTTGGATAGTTTTATTTATTCTCAAATCAGATTGACCAAATTTTTATTATAATAAGAGCAAATTCATTATTATTAATAAATTGCCTACCTTTATCAAACGATTAATATTAATGAATAATTTAAAGTTGCTAATAAATACAAAGAAATGTCATGCTTTGCAATGCTATATCATTGCTATACCTCCACAACTGTTTGAGACATGTTATGTATGTTCTGTTGATTATTTGTTAAAATCAAAATTTAACCATGTATAGCATTTGTTAAATTAGTTCTGTTAAAAATAATCATTGTGAGATTTATATTCATTATAGAATATACTTATGCAATTTTTATATCACTGTATCTGGAATATTATCTAATAAATAATATGCAATTTTTTGTAATATACCCTCATTTGAACATTATTGTATTCTATGATATATCTTATAATATTTTAGCATTGAGTTGATAGACGCTTTGCAATGCTATATCATTGCTATACCTCCACAACTGTTTGAGACATGTTATGTATGTTATGTTGATTATTTGTTAAAATCAAAATTTAACCATGTATATAGCATTTGTTAAATTAGTTCTGTTAAAAAAAAATCATTGTGAGATTTATATTCATTATAGAATATACTTATGCAATTTTTATATCACTGTATCTGGAATATTATCTAATAAATAATATGCAATTTTTTGTAATATACCCTCATTTGAACATTATTGTATTCTATGATATATCTTATAATATTTTAGCATTGAGTTGATAGACGTATGTAAATTAAAAACTTTATTCAGATTATACATTAGTGTTTCAATATTCTATTAAACCATTACTGGATTAATTTAAAGGTCACAAAAAGCAAATGCTCAATGAAAAAATATTTTAATATTTTTTCATTGAGAATTTGCAGTTTGTGATTATTGAAGCATATATGCATAATTTTATAAATATATATCATCTTTAATTTAAACTTTAAGTTTTAATGCAGATAAGATAAATAACTAAAAATTTCAATTAGAAATTCTCTTAAATTTGCCATTGAATTAAATTGATTAAGACATTCACTTTTTCAACATTTCTTTATAGTCTTGAAAAAAGAATGTAATTAGAGTTTAAATTTTATTCAAAATTTATTTTATTTATTATGTATTATATATTAGCTCTTCATTGAAACATAATATCATCTTGTTCACTGTTTTAGTAGTGTGTGTAAATTATGCAACAGAATTAATGGAAGCTATAAGCACACAATACATAAGGAAAATAATACATATTTTTCCTTGTTTTATTATTTCATATAGGGACAAGAAATGAAGGCATATTTTCAGAAAAAACAAGCTTTATATGTTTATATCTAGTTAACTTATAATTAGTAATTAATTATAATGTTTATAACTAATAACTCTTTATATGTTTTGAAATTCAAAATAATCATCTACTTTTTCTTTCCTATCATAACATTTTTCTTTTATCATCATCAAGAAAATTGAGATATTATACTCATAATGTCTTTAAAAGAAATCAAAATATTATCTAATAAATAATATGTAATTTTTTTGTACTATACCAGCTGAGAGAGAAGCTGATAGAATAAGATATATCATAGCATTATTGCTCACTCAGCTATACCAGCTGAGTGAGCATTATTGTATGCTATGATATATCTTATTCTAGCATTGAGTTGATAGGAGTATATTCTTTAAAAGAAATCAAAATATTATCTAATAAATAATATGTAATTTTTTTGTACTATACCTGCATTTAAGAATAAGATATATCATAGCATTATTGCTCACTCAGCTATACCAGCTGAGTGAGCATTATTGTATGCTATGATATATCTTATTCTAGCATTGAGTTGATAGGAGTATATAAATTAAAAACTTTATTCAGATTATACATTAGTGTTTCAATATCCTATTAAGCCATTCATGGATTAATTTAAAATAAATAAGCAAGAGATTAAAAAGTACTGCATTTATATTTCTCAGAAAAATATATAATTTCTGTGTTTTTTGTTTAATTCCTATTGGATCTTAAAATCTAAACCCAACTGCAACATTTTGTCTAAGAATTATGAAATTATGAAACAGTCATCAAATTTCTGTTGAAATTGTTTACAGTTACTATAGTTTCCTATAGTCTCCTATAGTCATTGGTCTATAGTAGTGGTTCCAAAGTGTGATGCATTAACTCCTAGGGATGTGCAAGAAATTTTCAGTGGGTGGATATTTTTTGCTTGTCATAATATGTCTATATGTACTGCCATTTTTTTTTTTCACTGATAAAAGGATGCATGCTATTTTTCTTTACTAATAAAAGTATATGATTGAAAAAGTTAGGGAACTGCTAACTTATAGAAAAGTAAAAATATAAAAGCATATAAGAAAACAGACATTTCTGCATTCAGTAGAAAATATTTGAACAATGTTCAAATATTTTTTACTGAATGCAGAAATGTGTGTTTTCTTATAAATTGACTAATTACAGCTAGCATCCAAAAGATTAACTAGTGAGTAATATTTCATTCTATTTATAACATAAAACATATCATATAGATAGGATTGAAGGTAATCATCATGATGAATAATAAAATAACTACAAAGTAAAATTTACATTGTCATTTATTAACATATCCTACAGTTTAGTTAGAAACATTTTCAACTCTAAAAAGCCATCCTGCTTTCTGACTCAACTGTACAATCCTCCAATTCAATTCAAACATTACTCAAAATCTAACAATTGAAAAATTTGCATATTAAACACTGGTTAGCAATAAAACAAAATTTATTAATTGAAATGTTTTAAGTTACAAATTAACCATTAATAATCATATATTTTAAAAATACAAATGTTAACATGAGAGATTACATTCCATTCAAACATAACTTTCAAAATTTATTTTTCTTTGAAAACTTACTTCCAGCATATGTTTTATTACATGGAAAATTCACTTATTTCCCATTTAATAAAACAATTCATATCTAGTCAAAGATAGACATCATTTTTTTATATTTTCAAAAATTGTATACTTAAAATATTAGATTCCTTTCTTAACATCTTCTTGATTTACAATCTTTTCCTTATACAATACTCTTGTAAATATATTTTCATAAGATTAGTCATTTATTATATTCTTGTATTTATTATGTTGTGCTATCACAATAGATTCCTCTAATCTACCCTCTTTTTGATCATTATTGTTTGATTAATTGTGTCTTTTCCTGTTTTATTCTTATATAATTTTTGTAGAATCTTTTCTTTAATATAGTTCACATATCCTGTCATATCAGTTTTGTGCTAGTTCAGCCTATTGTTAAGTTTCTTTTAGTAATTCCTATATATTCTTTGTTCTTTTCTTGGTCTCAGTTATATATTGGAATTATAGAAAAACACATTCTTTGACCTTCATCATACTGATCATTGCTATTTCTTAACAAATTAAAAATTGCAGAATTCCTTCTTTATGCTAACATTATGTCTGCATGTTTAGCTGCTTTCCTCACTATTTTCATCACATCCAGTGAATATACATTACACTGCATCTCTTCTTGATTTTGTTCTCTTAGATGTTGGATATCATTATCTGGCCACCCTTTCCTATTTATATTCTTTAACACTCTTTTCCAAATAGAATTTGTAAATCTAAGAATATCCATGCCTCCTAATTCAATAGAGAATCATATTGTATTCCTTTCTGTTCTCTGCCGTTATACAATGGATGAGTAAAAATCTTTTAAAGTTGGAGCAGAACATTGCCTTTTATAAATAAATGGATCATTAGACCATATTAGTATTAATTTAGGACTAAAGGTTGATTTCCTATATACTTTGTGTACTGGCCTTGCTATATACTTAAACTTATATCTAAGAAGTGTATTGTCTTTACTTTTTTATTCTAGATTTAACATTAGCTCCATATTCTCATCTGTAAGAACTTTTCTTAACTACAGAATCCACACAGCAGCACTAAAGAGCAGAAAAAATTTTATACAAATAAAATATTTTCAACTTTTACAAAGGTGTACAACAGTATAATTGAATTAATTTTAGAATATCAAAACACAGTTGTGTTCTAAAATATAACATTCAAACATGGTAGTAGGGACTTCAAACTCAGTAAACTACATACATTAATGCTGGTTTACACCTAGTGCAAGCATTAACATTTGTGTGAATTTTCATATCATAGCTCTGTCCCTTTTATGCTATGTGACTGTTCATATCTAGTGTTAATGTGCCACAAAATGAATACTAAGATCTGATGTACACTGTGAGACATCAACTATGTTTAGCAATTTGTCCAATGCTAGCATTGGACATGCATTACAAATGGCAAAGAATATATTCAATGAAGTATGGACTAATGTATTAAAAGAATGTTCTTTCTATATAGTAAAGGTCAGAATACTATGGAATTTTTCTTTTTCATGAAATTTCTAAATATAATTCTTTCTTAACTTAAATATTATTTAAATTAATATAATTTCTGTTTTTGCCCAAAGAATTTATATTATAGTTAATTCAGGAAGGAAGAGTCTTAAAAATCATCTGATTTTCTTATTGATGTTTTTTAAAATCTCAAGATTAGAAGATAAGGAATTAAGAATCAAAAGAAATAATAAAATTTCAGACAGGATAATATGCTGGAATAAACGTCAAAGTGGATGATGACGATATGTTCAGCCAAAATAATAAAAATTTGTTTCATATATAATTAATATTTTAATAGCAGATTTGTTATTAAAATTTGGCAGATTTGTTTATTTAGATAAAAATATTTAAAAATTGATATTTTATAAAGTTAACCAATACTATACCATATTACTATGAAATTTAAATTCAAACTTTAATAAATTCCTTCCACATGTAAAAATTTCAAATATTAAACAATTATTACTTTATTATATAAATATCAATTTATTACAATTATTTTGTAATAAATTGGCATTTATAATAAATAGTAAAAATTCATTACAGCATCTTTATTCAAAATCACATATGCATCATGGGAAAGAAACAGAATATCAAATGCTTTAAGAGAATAGATCAATGCTTTCTTTTCATGCTTGGTGATGTTATGTTTTTCGACATTTATTTTTGCCAAAAAACATAAAATACTAAACAAAAAAATTTTGGCATTGATGCTTGTGTTTGGTGTAAATCAGCTGTTACTAACAATATATATAATAAATATGTCATAAATTATGTAGAAAAAAATTAATAACAAAAACTCCATATGCATAAAGATAGGGACCATAAGAAGGCAATTAAAAATAACAAACTATAACAATATTTTTAGCTAATTGATTGATGATCATTTTTTTCCTCAATCAAATTTAAGGATTTTTTTCATTTTAGTATTTCAAATAATCTAATAAAATTTCATGGCTTGCAATAAATTAAAATCAAAATAATTTTTTTATAATAATATATGTCTGTAGATGGTAGAATAAATTTAATTCATTATATTTCATTATTTTTTAATTTACAAATAGTATGATCTGTAAAATTTAATATATTTTAAAAATCAGCTTTTTATTTTTAAATCTAGAAATTTAAAAAGAAAATTGATGTTTATAGAAATGATGTTTGGTCTATGGAAAATACAAATAGGCCTCGATTAGTGCGAGTTTGAATGATGCAATATTTGATTAGTGTGATTATAAAAATGATACCGTTTTTCACTTAGTGCAAGCAAATATTCAATTAATGCGAGTTGTAAGCATAGACCAGTCTTACTAACAAAGGTCCATCCCCTTTTATGATGTCAATTAACAAATTAATGTTAATTTTTGGTAAGTAAAACTGGATGAGGAGCAGTCCAAGAACAGTCACTTGGCTTTGAAGGGGTGAAACACCAGAA
>AYEL01082964.1:0-14132 GCA_000484575.1 Olivierus martensii | reverse complement strand
AAAAATTCAAAATGTATTTTTATATATTATATATAATTCTTTTTTATCTTCCTATGTGACTTGCTCTTAAGTAAATATGAATCTTTTAATTATATTTATTTATTTATCTTAAATTTAGATTTAAAAAAATTAATATATTGTTAACTTCCAATTTTAAGTAAAATTCTTTTAACATTAAATCTTTAAATAAATTCCTTTTTAATCCTAAAACAAAAAAATTAACTTACAAATTATCTGTAGTAGAAATCAATTGTGAAAGCAACCGAAAATAATCTTCAAATAATACAGCTACTTCAGTACTCATTGAAATATCAGCATTTGGATAATAAGTTTGAAGTAAATCAAGCCAATTTATCTGGTATAAAAATATTATAAATAAAAAATTTTTCATAATAATTGTACTTAATCAATAATAAATGATAAAATTTCACTATTAGTTTAAGTTGTTGATTAACATAAAATTAAACACTACATAAATGTTTTAAAATTTTGATTAGTTTGTAATAATTTTGTAAAATATCATAAACTAGTCAAAATTTTTGACTAGTTTGTGATAATTTTGTAAAATGTGTAATCTATTGAATAAATAATTTTTTGATCACCAAATATTTCCAGCCTAATATCAGTAGTGACCAAATTTGGAATAAAACTATAATTTTATGATTATTTATTAATCAAAGCTATGGTGCCACATTCTGCTGTGATAATAATTAATTTATTTAAATTTAGCTAAGATGGTGCAATCTATTAATTAATAATTGAACTTTTAATTTTTGCTATTTTTCCTGAAATTAAAAATCATCCCACTGACCTGGAGTCAAACCAGGAACTTTGGATTACCATTTCAACATCTTAACCAATTAGACTACTGTGGCCTCAGGCAGATTTCTACTTCAGGAAACTTATATTATGATTAATTTATCTTATTGAATTAGGCAGACATTATTGCTCCAAGGTGGGCTAGCTGTATAGCAACAGACCCTCTGGCAAACAAACTTGGTTCAACTAATTTTTAATCTTATCAGTACTTATTTTTCTTTTCCATAAATACATTGATTCTTGTTATTCACAAATTCCGTATTCGCGTATTTGACTATTCACGAAAATTTATTTGTAACCATAAAATTGATTTTCACGGAGCTTTCACATTTATTTGCGAACTCCCGTTGAGTGACAAAAATATTGTTACCAATGTAAACTCTCTCTCTTTAATAAAGGATGTTGTTTATTACCAAATGTAGCTTCTGTGTCGTTCTGCTGGAAAAGTCTCATTACCTATCCTTTCTCACTCCACAGATTGCAGGTAGCACAGAAGAATATGACCCTCTGCTTGAATGCATCCTCAAATTTAAGTGCTTAACTTCCAGAGTATTTGCTCTTTACACTGAGATTTTAGAAGATCTGAGGCAAAAAGTAATGCAGACAAGGCTGATGCAGTTTTTCAATGCAGTTCAGAAAGACAATATGTCAGCTGCCACATCAGCCAGTAACTGTCCAGTAACATCAAACAACTACCCATCAAAAATAAGATTTATTTACTATATAGTTAGTATTTTAAAAAATTAAATAAAGATTACTGCAATTATAATACTGTATATAGTACTATACACTGCATATACTGTAATTATTTATAAGTACTGTAATCAGGGCTGGATTTACCTATAGGCTGACTAGGCCACATCCTAGGGCCCTGCGATTCTAGGGGCCCCATTACCAATAGGCCGACTAGGCCACGTCCTAGGGGCCCCAGAACTATCAGTTTCAACTTTTATAAACTTTTAATAAGAAAAAAAGGGTTTTTATTAAAGTGCTAGATAGAAAGTAAAATTTTAAAGGTTTCGTCACATCCTAGGGGCCCCAAAACTATCAATCAATTTTCAACTTTTATAAATAAAACTATCAATCAATTTTCAACTTTTATAAACTTTTAATAAGAAGATGGGTTTTTATTAAAGTGCTAGATAGAAAGTAAAATTTTAAAGGTTCTTTATAAGTTATAAGGAGCCTTTAAAATTAGATGTAGTTGATTTGAATTTTTAGGGGCCCCAAAGCCTTGCTCGTCCTAGGGCTCCCAAAAATGCAAATCTTGTTCTGACTGTAATTCACATTAAATAAGGTGTATTTAAACAGAAAAACACACAAAGCAAGGATAAAAATTTTGGGGAGAATGGTTCACAGGAACCTAACTCTATATTTTCAATAGACACAATGGTAAATATATTCGCTAATTCAATATCAGCAAAGAATTTACAGAACGTAACTACCACGAATAACGAGAATTGACTGTATCTCATTAATAAAAACAGTCCATCTGTTATTCTTATTTATTATAAATATCCAAAGAAAAAGAATCTGAAGTTATAAAACAATTTATACTGTGAAAAATAATATGCTATGGCTGAAGAACTTTATTATATAAATATGAAAAGCTAAAATATGATATGAGTTTTTCAGTGCAGTAGACAATGTATCTAAAGCTGAATAAATTAAAATGTTCAAATAAAAAATTCATACTACAGTAAAAATTCAGATGCCAGAAATCGGGACCATCCAAAAATCCACAGTTTTGAAAATTAAATTTTTTAAAAATTTCTAGGCTTTTGTGTGTAAGAGCATATGCACATCAAGCAGTGTAGCAACAGAAATTTAAAATATCTTCATGTATATGTAAATAATTCAACTCAATTTCAAAAGTGGAAAATATACTTTAATAAACTTGAAGATCTTTCAGCTTAACTAAGCCATCTTCAGCAAATCATACATAATGTATTTGCTGAAGATGGCTTAGTTAAGCTGAAAGATCTTCAAGTTTATTAAAGTATATTTTCCACTTTTGAAATTGAGCTGAATTATTTTCATTTAGTAAGAAGTGGGATGAAATTATGCATTAATAAATATATTATATATTCATTTTGATAAAAGAAAAATTCTATATTTGTTTAATGAATAAACTAACAAAACTTTCTTGTTCATCCCTTCTTTATTCCACCTTAAATTTATATTTTAAAAAATACTGCCCAAGAATTAAAAATCAAGAAAATCCAGATCAATCAAATTCCTGAGCAGTCCAGATTTTTGGAATTTTATTGTAGGTAATATTATGATATAAACACAAATATTTTCACTTTCATAATATATAAATTATCTTCAGATGGTAGGATTGGAGAAAGTAAATCTTGCATGCTGCAAATTGAAGAAAAGAAATAGAAAATTTGTAGGATCTGTTAGTAATTAAATATATATGTATAAATTTATTGAAAAAAAATTATATCATCTCATTATTAAATTCTATAATATAAATGTAAAAATTAAAATGAAATGAAATTATTTAAAAAGGAATTATTTTTTTAACTGTTTAAAACAATTCTAATCTAACCAGAAAAAACAAGTCAGGCATAGGATGAAATGATTATGCAAAAAAGGTAGATTCTCTTCATTCATTAATAAGAGAATAAAAAGGAAAAAGATATTTCAAAAAATGAAAGAAAGAAAAAAATAGAGAGAAAGTGGAAGAAAAGAAGTGTAGTAAATGAAAAACTGCAAATGGGTGATAAATAAAAAAATAAGAAAATATTATGAATGAGAACTGTAAACTGTATTAATGAAAAAAATTTGGTTGGATCATCAGATTTTCTCATCAATGAATGAGACTGTTTTAAATCTCTCAATAGGTTTCCAGTATAACATATTATTCCTTCCTTCAGGTACATTCTAGTAAGGAAAATGCATTCTCCATCCTGATAAAATGCTTAACATTTAAGCTTTATTTCCTTTTTAATGAAATAATTGTCATATCTTCTTTCTTTTTCTCTTATGCATCAGGCCTTACACATTCTTAAACTGTTCTAGATCATATAGCATTGTGATTATCAATTTAAGAATCAGTCATGATTTCCACAGATTGAAACTGTAAAATGCATTATAGAATAAGAAATGATTTGTATTTTTGAAATTGAAAATATTTATGTTTCTTATTATAAGAGAATTTTTTTTATCACGCAATATGTGATAAAAAAAATTCTAACTAAAATATATTAATAAGAACATATTATCATCTACTATACTAAAAAGCTTTATTTTTCACATAAACATGCACACAAACAAATAAAATAAGATAGAAATCTCTAATAAATGACTTAATTAAATAAAAAATTATTTATTTATATTTTATTATTAGGAACATACAGGAATACCTCAATTACCGCGGTTTCGATTATTGCGATTCTTAATTTATCGCAGTTTATAATTTGATACCAAAATTCAATTATTGCACTCAAAATTCGAATTAGCACTTCGTTGTGACAACATAGTGCAATTAATGCCATCTGAAAGCAAATTTTCAAATTTTATAATTCTTTCAGAAGCAATAGAAAAATTTCAAAATTGCAATAAAAATTCACACACAGGAATACCTCGATTACACGGTTTATAAATTTGATACCAAAATTCAATTATTGCACTCAAAATTCGAATTATCACGGCTTCGAGATATAGCCCACTGTATAAGCAACCAGAATTACATATTTCTTCTCCAGGTAACTCTCTTTAGCACTTCGTTTTTATCCGACGGCACTTGCTCACCACTCATCATCACTAACTGTCCGTCACCACTCATCAGTAACTGTCCGCCTTTACTTGAAGTACACGTGGACAGGGCCGGCTTAACCGAATAAGCAGATGATGCACAGCATCAGGGACCAAAATTATCATTTTCTCAATATTGTTACTCAGCAATACTATACATTGCTGAGTAGATATTAAAAGAAAGCTGCATCGGGTGCTGGGATCTCTAGAGTTGGCACTGCATGTGAATATTTATTTCTATTATTATTTATCCCTACAATGAATTCTAAAAGAAGCAAGGATGATATCAAGTCAACAGCTATCAAGAAGAAACGAAGAGTGATCAGCTTAGAAGATTGGCACGTTTAACCCATTTTTTGTACCTCGTATATAAAATTTAATTAATCGCTCTTCCGATCTATTTCTTTTTTACCTTATACATAAAATTTAATTAACTTTGAAAAATTCCTTGGCAGTGATCACCCATTTTACATGCATTATTTATCCCGATTAGCGCGGATTTGATTATTGTGGTATTTTTCGTGGCAACAATAACCGGGATAATCAAGGTATTCCTGTATTATATAAAATAGAAAAACAATAATTTTGTTATTAAACAAGGAGGGACCCAAAAATAACCAGAATTTCCTGATAAAAAGCATGGACTTTATTTTTTTTTAATACAACTTTTTTCAAATACAACTTTAATCACATTCAAAGTACTCTCCATTAGTACTAATGCACTTGTCCAAATGTTCATTCCATTGTTGGAAGCACCTTGCAAATTCGGCCTCTTTGATACCTACTAGTGCCGTTGTGACATTGCGTTTGACTTCGTTGACATTGGCAAAATGCTTGCCTTTCAAGTCCCTTTTCATCTGACAGAACAGAAAGAAGTCTGCAAAAGCCAAATCTGTCGAATAGGGCACGTGGGTCAAGGTAGTCATCTGCGTTGAGGCCAAAAACCGGCGAACACAGAGTCATGTGAGCAGGAGCGTTATCATGATGCAGGAACAACTCGCCGGAATTCCATAAGGCCGGAGGTTTTCGCACCACACTTCTGTGCAGCCATTTCAACACCTCCAAATAGAATTGTTGGTTGACAGTCTGGTTTTCAGGGACAAATTCTGAGTGTATGATCCCTTTGATGTCAAAAAAACAGATCAGCATCATCTTCAAATTCGATTTAACCTGATGAGCTTTTTTTGGACAAGGCAAGTCAGGTGACTTCCATTGATTTGATTGTTGTTTACTTTTGGGATCGTACCATAGCACCATGACTTATCACCTGTGATGATTTTGTTGAAAAACTGTGGATCGCCTGTGACTGTGTCCTTCATTGCACAATAGGCTTCCACACACTGTGTCCTTTGCTCTTCAGTGAGAAGTCTGGGCACAAACTTAGCAGCCACTCGTCGCATTCCCAAATTGTCATGTGAAATGTGCTGAATGGAGCTCCAGGACAACTCAGATAAGTCTTCGAGTTGGTCGATTGTTCTGTGTCGATCTTCCCTGATGAGATCACGGATTTTGGCAATGTTGTCCTCAGTTCACGCACTTGAAGGACGACCGGAATGGAGCTGATCTTCAAAGGCCATTTTCCCCCTTTTAAACAGAGAAAACCATTCGTACACTTGCATTTTACTGAGTGCATGTTCTTTGTAAGCTGTTTGCATCATCACAACAATTTCAGCTATGTTCTTGCCGAGTAAAAAAACAAAAATTCACAGCTGCATGAGCATGTATTGTTTGTGAGAATCTGCCATTTCTTCGTGTCACGAGAGTGCACTACAGACACACATGCAGAACTGCCAGAGAAACCACACGCGTCGTTGTTGGTTGACACCACTTGGCATACTGACTCAGGAGAGGTCCTCCCACAGTGCCCTAGTGGCACAACCTCGTTCTACAAGTACACAATGCATAGGAGTACGATTCCAGTTATTTTTGGGTCTCCCCTCGTATATCTTAATATATAAAGTTTAAAAATTTTTGTTATATTATATAGGTTGTTCTTGACTTACAATCATTTGACTTGTGATATTTCAATTTTATAATGACCCTTACGATATTGCAAATTTAGCTATCTTCATAGCATATTGGCTAGAAATACTTTTTATTTTATTAAAAAGGTAGTAAAGCAACTGCTTATCACCTTGGGATCCAGATTCAATTCTGAATTATATTAGGCCTTGGAGCTGGGATTCAATTCTACATTACTTTATAGTTTTAAGTAGGGATTGCAAATTTACTGACTTTTTCTATTACCGGCAATTTGGTAAAATTTTCAAACAAAACCGGTTTACCGGTAAATTACCGGGAATTCTTTAAACCGTGAATATGAAATAAAAATTCATAATAATAAAACATTTTATTTGATTCTTATATACTGTGACAAAAGTATATGAAAAGAAATTGTATTCTGAACATAAATATAATACATTCTGAACATATAATTTGTTATAAAATTGTTGAATTTTATTTATATTATATAAATAAAATTCAACAATTTTATAAAAAATTATAAGTAATACTTATACATGAATAATTTTTCATAATGAAAACAATTATAAAATATATAATTAAATATGTGATCTATTTTTCAACTTGTTTTAAAAAATAAGCATGTAAGAAACATAACTGAACAACACCACCTTCTAATTGTGATCTAATTTTTGTACAAAATAATCCCGCCATAGAAAAAGCTCTTTCAGATTCCATACTTGTGTTGATTTAATAATTATTAAAGAATCGTACACTATTTGAATATATTTCACCCATATATTTCCTATGGAAAATACTCCAGTTCTTTTTTAACGATTTTATTAATATTTTTTATTTTTGTGCCAGAATCAGATTATCATGTTGTATTTCTGTTTTCTTTTGATTAATAAGTTAAGTTTCTCTTTCATGGATAACGTAATTGCAGATGTAAAAAATCTTCTTTAGTCTAATAGCTTTTCTTACCATATGTTTGTAGATACTGTATATTTTTTTGAAAAATACCGGACAATCACACTGTGCATCCAAAAAGTTGCCATCATTAGGAAAAATAACATTATATCTACTGAATGAATTAAATTTAAATTCATCAAATATTTTCCTATATTACTTCTAAAACCCTGCCATTATATTCAGTATCTCTGTCATATTCTTTGTTGGAGTTGTCAGAATACTCAGAATCTGAAAACTCCGACGAATTCTAAGTAATCTGACAACTCCGACCAAATTCAACAGATTCTGGTTCTTCGTCTTCAGTTTCATCTACTACTATATCATTTCTGTTATACAGTACTTTGATCACAACCAAATGGGTTCCATACGCTAAACATAATTGGTGATTTACATTAATAGACCATGGCCCAGTGAATAAGTACAAAAAAGTGTATTATAAGCTATGTTCAAAATTTATTGAATTACCGGTAACAATTTGAGGCTAAAATTTTCAATTTAGCCTCAAATTGAGAAATTATTAACCGGTATCAGTTTACTGGTATTGCAATCCCTAGTCTTAAGGATCTGAGATCAAATCAAGACAATTTTACCATCTTAAATTCCATTGTCTATTATTACTACTAGAGTTATTACCATTATATTTTGATTTACAATTGAGTTATCAAAACATAATCCCATTATAAATTGAAAACAACCCATAATAGTAATAATTTTAATCTTAATAATAATAATAGATAATGGAATATTGAATCATTTAAGATGGTAAAATTGTTTGGATTTGATCCCAAGTCCTGAAGGTTATAAAATAATATAGAATTGAATTTGGATCCTCATCGTAAGTCAAAGACAATTTGTATTTTCTAAAAATAAAAAAGTGCTATTTGATATAATTTGTTGTTGATAAAATGCTAAATAAAGCTAAAAAGAAAAAATAAATAATGCTATTAACTGTATGAAAAGTACATATAGTTAATTATTGGGTTGTTTGGAAAGTAATCTTGTTTTTTTCATGAAAATATTGGGTTGTTCGGAAAGTAATTTCGTTTTTTCATGAAAATGAACAACTTTCTATAGTATATAAATATTTTAATTAATTATATATTGACCATTTTGGTCCAACATATGTTGTCATCTTTCTGGTAATGGCATGTTTCCATGTTCGTAGAATTTCTGATCTTTGCTTGCAAAAAACTGAACCAAGGTAATTTTTGACATACTCATTTAAACTAAGTGTTTTGCCATGTAAAGAATTCTGTAAAAACTGGAATAAGTAATAATTGGAGGGTGCCAGATATGGCAAATATGGTTGGTATGATAGCACATCCCATCCAAGCTGTAACAGTTTCTTGTGAGTCATCAAACTTGTATGAAGTTTGACATTGTCATGGTAAAACACTATACTTTTTCTGTTAATCAATTCTGGCCTCTTCTGTTTGATGGAATCACTCAATTTGTCCAATTGGTGGCAGTACACTTCCGAATTAATTGTGAAATTGTCTGGAAGTTAAAAAAAAAAAAAAAACAATTCCCTTGAAATTCCACCAAACAAAGAACATCATTTTTTTATGAATATGGGATCTCGGAATGCATTGAGCTGGTTCATTTCTTCTGCTCAATGGATTGCATTCAACTTTGTTGTAAACAATCCATTTTTCATCAACAGTTATGATCCGCATTCAAAAGGGATCATTTTCTTCACGTTTGAGCAACAAATCACAGATGTCAATGAGACGGAGGAAATCTCTTTCTCTGAGAATGTGTGGAACCCAAATATCAACGTTTCAACTGCTCGTGAACAGTTGAATTCAATAAATTCAATCTTGTAGCAATTTCTCATGTTGTTATTCAGCAGTTTGCTTCAACCAATATCTTTATTTTGTCATCATCAGCTTCAACTAACTTTCCTGCACATGGTGCATCTTTAACATCAAAATTGTCGGAATGAAATTTTGCAAACCAGTTTTGGCACTGGCATTCTGTTAACACATCTTCTCCTTACACTTCACATAACTTTTTTGTTGCTTGAACAGCATTCTTACTTTTTCAGTAATAAAAATGCAAAACATGCCGAAAATCTCCATTTTATTTTCCATTTTTGATAGGACAAAAAAAAAAAAAATTACTGCACAGAATCAAAAAAAATTTATAAATATACCTTGAAATGTCAGCTGTTGAAATTTACAATGACAATATGGATTAGGATGAAATTGGTGATTAAAAATACAACTAACGCCACTGGTGGGGAAAAAAAAATTACTTTCTGAACAACCCAATATATATATAGTCACAACCACCAAAAACCATATTACACTCATTTCTAGTTCTATTATGCTTAGCTAATGTCATGACAATTATAACTACACAATAAATAAATTTTTCTAAATGGAAAAAAAAAAAACAATTTATATATAATAATTTAATTTATACTTAAAAATTTGCAAAAATATATGAATTTTTCAAATCTGATTTTAGCCAGTTTCTGTCAACATGTTCTCTTAACATGTTGACAGAAACTGGCTAAAATCAGATTTGAAAAATTCATATATTTTAAAAATTGCTTCATCCTAACAATATATATTTTAAATAACAACATGCCATTTCTAATGATTTGAAAACTCAAAAATGTGAATTGAAAGTATGATAAAAATATTTGAATAATAAATTAAAAATAAATTAATGGCATTGTATAGCAAGAAATTGATGATTCTAGAGCAGTGGTTTTCAACCTTTTCACACTCGCGGACCGGCAAAAATAAAGGAATTATGTTGTGGACCGGTGAACTATCCAGACTGAAATAAAAACCTAAACCTAAATAATATTTTTATTAACTAATTGAATAGAAATACAAATTTATATGATATTATTTAGTGCTGCGTCTGTTATTGCTTCTTTGTTAGTAAATCCTTTATTCGTGGTTGCAGCTTTGTTTCTGAGAGACAAAGTGCAACATTTATATCCATTTGATTTCTCTGCTTGGTTATTATTATTGATATGGCAGAAAAAGTCTTCTTACATAAATAAGAAGTCGAATAAGAAAACAATAATTTGATCGTTTTATCACTCAATGTTGGATATTCTTTTTTAAGCGAAAACCAAAATTGAGCAATGACATCGTTTTATGTCTTGAAACTAGAGTGACATCAGTAAATAATTCTATCAGCTTTTCTTTATCATGAAAATCAAGTGCACATGACTGGACATCTTCCAGGAAAGGATTATTAATCCAAAGATTGCCCTTACAAGGATCCTCACTTTCAGGGAATAGTTATTCAAGTTTTCAACTAATGCCCTTAAATGCTCACTAATTATTTTGAATATTACTTTCTATTTGACATCAACTGTAGTTAAAAATTCATTCAAAATTGGGAACATTTTTACATCTTATGTACTCTACTGTTCCAAAGATCCAGCTTCTTTTTGAACGCATCCATTTTATTTCTCACTGTAAAGATATTTGGTACAAGATCCCTGAAATGAAATGTTAAGGTCATTAAGAAGATTAAATATCTCCACCATATATGCAAGTTTAACCAACCATTCTTCATTTAACAAAGATTCTATCAAATTGGATTTTCGGGTGCGTAAAAATTTTGTTATCTCTTCCCTTAATTCAAAAAGGCAAGTACTCAAGTGCAAGAACTCTTCCTGTTGATAACCACCTCACTTCTGCATGGAGGAGAACATGTTGGTGGTGTGAATCCATACCCTCACACAATATTGTGAACACCCTGGAATTCATAGCTTGACTACGAATTTCATTAATAATCTTTACTACATCATTCAGCACTGTGTCTAGTTCAACAGAAAGCTTTTTTGCAGCTAAATGCTCTTGATGGATTATGCAGCAAGTTGACAGTATTTCTGGGTGCAGAACTTTATTTTTGCTACTACTACAGAGCGATGTCCAATGATGCTTGCAGCACTGTCCGTACACACTCCCATGCATTTCTTCCAGTCTAAGCCTTGTGCTTGAATATAATTATTAAGAGCACTAAATATCTCAGAACTAGTATAGCAATACCTCACATAGTCTGGTTTCAAATAGTCCGGGTTTCACTATATAGTCCGGATTGTAATTGTTAATAAAAATTTTCAATTTAATTTATTTTTTTAGAATAAATATGAAATGTAAGTGTGCTTGCTACTTACTACCTATATATGACTCGAATAGCTACTATGACGAGGTGAGACAAGCAGGGGGCTGCTAGTGTTGCCAAATTTACCTCAACATTTGTTTATAGTGCCTGCCTCTCAAGTGCAATGTCATCAGTTGTTTACCGCAAAAGCTTAATTGAATCATTGAACGGGGACGAATACTGGGCATATCGGTGTTTGTGATTCATCAATCCGTGGTGGCCCAGTTCAAGTGGGAATTCATCTTTACGCAAAGTGCTGCTCTGCATTTGGAATGGCACCTAGCAGCTGACTTAGAGAAAGAGAATGTGTTCATCTATTGGGCGAGCCCTCTTTATTTATTCGTCTTATGGCCTCGGATCTACTTTCTGTCCCTTACTGTCTATTATATATCTTTCCGATCTTCGGATCCACTTTCTGTCCCCTTCTGTCTATTATAAATCTTTATAAAAGATTTTAATGTTTAATGCATATGAAATAATTATTAATGTAAGAATTTACGATTTAAAGAAACATATGAGCAAATCAAAAATTTCTTGGAACCAATTATAATCTTTTCCATAGGTTACGTACCTCAAATAGTCCGGTTTCAATTAGTCCAGTAAGAAAGAGGAACCAATTAACCGGACTATGTGAGGTATTGCTGTAGTTCTTCCAGGTAAGTCAAGGCAACAAAGAAGTTTTACCCGTAAGACTTCCTTTTCAATATATCTCACAAAGCAAAGAAGGATAGCGTGGTTACTTATATCAGTAGACTCATCAAGCTGAATTGCAAAATATCTATTGAATAGATTTCTTTATCTCTTCTACAACTTGAATTTCGATATCTGTTGCCATATCAACAATTCTTCTTTGAATGGTATTATCCCACATGGGTATAGCCTCCAGTTTTTTAATTGATTGAGATCTCAAAATTTCTCATACGATATCTAAGACGCAAGGTTTCACTATCTCCTCACCAATTGTAAATGAATTTTTAGCTTTAGCTATATGGAAAGCCACCAAGTACGACACTCAAAAGTAATGACTTGTCGCTAGTCACCATCGTTTTCATTACACTTTTCTGTGTTTTAATTTGGTCACATAATTTTTCAAAAAAGTCTATGGGCTTATCAATAAAATCTTTATGCTTCAAATTCAAATGATGAGCAAGTTTGGACAGTTTCATGGCGTCATTTGACAAAATTTTGGAGCACACTACACAAAGATCGTGGCGATAGTTCACTGCCTGGTGCTAAAATAAAACCAAACTTTAAATACTCCTTATTGTAATGTCTGACAAGTTTCCTTTTGACTTTTTAAGTGGTATTGCACATTCCAAAGTATCAACATACGACTTTTTCTTTGCTTGTTCTGAATTTGAAGCACTAGTAATTGGCACATTTTCAGAAGCATCACTATTTTGCTCTTGATTATTGCCTTTATTTAAAAAGCTTAGAAGGATTTCCTGTTTGCTTTTCTTCTTTTCCTTTTTATAGGGTTCAAGTTTTACGAAAAAAAATATTATGCAAAAACAAATACACGCCTGCTCAATAAATAATAATAAAGGAATACTGCTCCGACAAGTCTGACAATTAGTGTTGCCACCTCATGAATATTCAAAACCAGAGAAGAAGAATTTCCGTATTTTGATAGAAATTGCCGTACATCAGTTATCTGGTCCAATCATCATCACTTTTCTTCATTATGTAGATTCAAAAGTATAATTTTTTGTCATTTAAACGCTTAAAAGAATGAAAAGTGTTTTCCAAAAAACAGATATTGTCATTTACTTAATTTCTCATGGACTGGCACTGGTCCACGGACCACCAGTTGAAAAACACTGTTCTAGAGTATAAATTCCCTGTTCAGATTATAACAATAGAAAAGAAAAGTTACATATTGTTTTAGTATATTATTTTTTTAATTATAAATGATTCTGTTGAATAATTAAAATTATAGCAAAGATAAAACAATGTTTAAGCAATCAATAAGAGCAAGAGCATTTGATTACAAAACATTTGCATTCAGCATTGTTGCAATATTGAATCTGTACATGAGTGATTCTACATTCTTACCATTTCTAGAACACTGTTTTCTGAACATTCTGGATATGGGAAACATGATAATCAGTCCAATATCTGTACTCCTTGATTTATTTTTTTCATATATTAACACCTTTCGAAAAGTTATACATGATACAAATTCAATAATCAAGCTACGAAGTTTTTATTAATTTATATTGTTAGCTGATTCCTTGATTGCATTACATAATTAATAATAATTTTAAAATTAAGAAAAAAATATTAATTTTAAAACATTAAATTTACTAATTCTCAAAATTTAATACTTACTACAGGAGAGAGAGAATTAAGTTCATTTATACTAAGAATTTTGTACTCTTTATCATCAGAAATAATTCTTTCAGGATCTGGTGTGATCTGGAAAAAATTCATTTTTTTTTAATATTTTTTTAATTTGTATTTTTTGAAATGAAATA
>AYEL01082953.1:0-13150 GCA_000484575.1 Olivierus martensii | reverse complement strand
GAAAAAATCGAAATTTTGAAGAGCAATAAAAATAAAGAAAATGTGGTTAATTTACACCAGGCAGATGGAATGTCGAAAGCCTGGAGATATGCTATAAATAAATGTTAATAGGATGTCTATAGAATGCTACCTGCTAATTATGATATTGTATTGTATTTTATTATTTCTGTTATGTGATGCTATAATATTTTATTGATACGTTAACCGTTATTTATTTATGTATTTTTGTTATGTTTAAGCAACTTTTAAAAACAAAAACTGTTCTTCAGCTAAGTTAGTTTAGTTTGAAAAATAACCGATTATCGTTTGTTCTAGAACCTAATAGTTCTATTTTAGAATTGTATAACTGAAGATGGTATATTATGGATACCGAAAACGTTTTTAATAAATTTTGAGTGTTTATTTTAACTGCTAGTTGGTGCTTTAGTTTTAATGAACTTTGTGAAGAGTTAATCATATGAAATTTGACATATTAAATTGTATGTGAATTTAAAAAGTGAATTGTTTATAGATATTTCAAAACTTCATTAAATTAAATATTAAATGTTACCAGGGACTTATTAACTGAGAAATCATCTACTTTAAGTTAATTCTTTGTTTGAGCATTTTAGATTATATTGAAATTTAATATTATACATTATTGAAATATATTTTGATACTTTAATTAAAAAATAATTTTTATTTTCAGGATGGTTATGAAAATTCACAAATCTATAATATTGCTTCTCTGGAAACTCATGATGATGATGATGATGATGATGATAGATTAGAAGTATGCTTTATTTTAATTAATTATATTTTTGATTGTTTATTTTCTTATTTTCTAGGATTGTAACATGAATAATTCCGGTTATATTAAAAAATTTTTTTTATTCGTTAAAAAAATAGGCTTTACATTTAATTAATTATATAATCACAGTTTCCCATTTTATAGGTAATTTATGAATGCTTTCTGAATGAAAGAATTGATTTCTTCATCATTATTGAATTTTTTCCCATTTAATTCATTTTGTAATGATCTAAACAGGTGATAATCTGATGGCATGAGATGGATTTAGTAATATTGACCATTCAAGCTCCAAAATTTTCTCCTGAACAGCTTTAGTAATATGCAGTTGTGTATTATCATGGAATAATACAACTTTTTTCTGTTGGCCAGGCCAGGGCAACATTCTTGAAGTTTATTTTGCAGTCTTGAAACTGTTGACTGTATAGATCACCTGTAATTGTTTCATTGTGTTTAAGCAGTTCATAGTGAATTATTCCTCTATAATCCCATCAAACATTCAACATTATTTTTTTTAACTGAAAGCTTCTTTTTGGATCTGGTTTGGGTTGTTGGTTTTTCTCTCTCCGTTGTTGTTTTCAAATGACACAATTGTACTGATCCGTTTTTCATTTCCAATAACAATATTCCTTAGAAATAGTTCTGTTGGTATCGAGTGAGTAGACTGTAGCTATAGCTAAGTGTTAGTTTTTGTTTGCTTTTGTAAGTGCATGAGTACCCACACTCCCAACTTGCTGACCTTCCCCAGTTTTTCCAAGTGCCTATATCAGTCATGTTGATGTTTGCAGTGTATTGGCTAACACCTGCATCATTAGACATGGATTTTCTTCCATCAATATTTTTAAATCTCCTCATCAAACTCCTGATCATGGCATCCAGATCATGGTTCATCTTTTAAATTCTCATTCCTGGAACAAAATTTCACAGACCAATTTTATACTGATCTTTTGGTTATCACACCATTACCATATACAGCACATATTTTTCTAACTGTTTCTGCAGTGGAATTTCTTTGAACTCCCACAGCGCTTACATATACAGCCATGTAAATGCACTTTCAGATCTTCTATATTAAAGGTAAAAAATAAAATTGAAAAAAAAAATGTTGCAGACAACAGGAAAGCTGGCAAAAGTGAACTAGAAGAGCTGGCAATCTGCCACTACTTGTTGACTCAATTTTGCACTATATAATAACTGAATTCTTAGAAGTAGGACACTATTGCATTTATAACCAAAGTTAACCTATTACAACCCAAAATCATCAATTAATAATACTTTTTGGCAATAAATCAGTTTTATCATCAGAAAATGTTTTTGATTTGGATGTAATATTTATTTTTGACTTTCTGGATGTTTATTTGTTTATAACTGATTTAACTTACTGATATGCTCTCATGTTTGATTATCTATGGTGGCCACCTTGTTTACACATTGAACTATGAATTTTTGTGAATTTTAATAATGAAAAAACAAAAAAAATAATAATGTTTTTAAATTTGTTTAAACACTTAAATTTATAATTATATTTATAATTAATGTTAATTGAGTAAAAGTTAAAGGTATTCACTAGGATAATGATTTTTAACTGGTGTGCCATGAAGGGTCCATAGGTGTGTTGTGAGATTTGTGGGAAGGCCAAAAGAAGTGAGAAAAAGTGAAGATGAAAGTGAAAATTTTATCTCAAAAATTTCTGCAAAAGTCAAAACTGCATAAATCCAACATAAAATTTAAAATTTAATATATGTAAATATGTGCATTGATAATACAGAATGGTTAAATGAAATTTATAAGCATACTTTAAACATAGATAAAAAAATTTAAGATAAGTGATATTTTTAAAAAAAAAGGTAAGTTGTTTAATGAGTTTTTTATTGAGTTTTATGGAAGTCAATACAAATAAAAAAAATTGAGCATCTACATATATCTGAAATCATAGAACTTGAAACCATGTATTTTTCATAAATGATCTATAAGAAAAAAAAACAAGTTTAATAAAGTTGTTATATTAAAATTCAAAAAATCCATGATCAACATTCTTTTTTAAAATAACATAGCAATTAGAATTTTAACTATTGAACTTTTTAAAACACAATTTTGATATTTGATTTTTTAATAATAAAATCTCTTTAAAAAGTTTATGGTGCCTTGACAATTTTAGCACTTTGTTCAGTGTGCTGTCAGTTGAAAAAAGCTTGAAAATTGCTGCACTGGAAGATAATTGGACATGCAGCACAAAGAGGAATTGCCACAGTATAAAGAATCCTATGAATTATTTGTTATGATGAAATTCCATAAATGGAATTTTTTCAATAGAATGTATTTCTAACCAAATACTTGTTGAATAATGTGTTGGTATATTGTTTCTTTTACTATTGGTTAGTTTCAACTTTTTGTCTAACTTGAAAAAAAAAAAATTAATCTAATACATCTATCAATACTAACAAGGGGTGCTTGCCAACCGGGTAAAAACGAAAAGGAACGAAACTTTATAAATAAAGATAGTATCAATAGATAGTTTGATCTGTCGACTATTACGAGGTATAATTCAAATATAAATGCTTAATCAACAATCAAATTCGGGATACGTTCATGACGAGGAAGAGAAAAACGAGGCTTAAGGCGGTCAGTGCAAATGCTACATCAGCACTGGTTGCATAGCAAATCTGGACTACTTGGTTCGAAAGTTTATAATAAATCAATTTTAAAAAAAATGAAAAGGAATACTGTAAATCTAATTATTTTGTGAAAGTTTTACCGGAGATTTGTTTGAGGAAATACAAATGGAAGTTAATGATTTTAATATACTTAAGGAATTAAACATTATCCTCAATGATTTGGGATTCCCAAATTTGACATTCGAATCACTCTTGAAGAAAAAGAACTGGCGAAAATTTTATTTGAAAACTTATCAAATATATTATCAGAGTATACATCTATAGAATATACAGGTTAGATTGTCTAATGTAAAGTAAAATTGAATTTTGAATAAAAGTTTTTTAATTATTCGATACATTTATTTAACAGTTCTCGATTTACATCGCTGTCTGCTATTATCAAATGTCTCAGAATCAGAATGTTGTTCTAGTTCCCAAGTAGTCACCTATTCTAATAAAGATTCCAGTTTCGATTATACTACCGAAAAGGAAAAAGAGACTATATAAACTTATTAGCATTTTTCTATATTATTACATATTTTATTATAATAATTTATATTATCTTTTATGCTATGTTAAATAATAATATATTATATAAGTATCCTTTGTTATAACATACTACTGGTAATTAGAACCAGAAAACCTCTGTATTAAGTGAGTATAAGCATTTCATTATAAAAGGCTTAGAAAGTTCCAGATGAAAGATTGACAGTGAATATTTAATTTATGAAAAAATATTTTCTAACTGTTTCACAAAGAATTTACATTATTTTATTTCTATTTTAATTCTTATTTAACTTTTATCATTAATAAAATAATTTACACTTAATTAATTAATATTGATGTATTTTCAACAGCCATCAAATTTATTCATAGTGGAAGTGACTATTTTTCTTTATGATGTAATACTAATTCAACCAGAAGATATTTTCACTAATACATGTCCAAATAAGTTTAAATGCATTGTTTGTTAAGATGTTATTTGTCACAATTAAACTTTTAATTGCATTTTTTTATTCTTCATTAACAATATTCTATTGTGAATGAAAGACTAAAAGTGAAATATGAAAAGTTTATTTTTTTGTGCTGTTAATATTTTAAATAAACTTTGCCCTATATTTCAGCTTTTAAATATTTTTATTCTATATTTAAAATAAGAATTGGAAAAATTTTATATGTTCATAGTTCCACCAGTCAAAAATAAATAAAAAAAGGGGAAAATTACATAAATAAATCAGTTAATTGATGGCATATTAGAAACAAATAAATATAGTACTACATTTTTTAATTATAAATCAAAACAGAATACAAAATTATTAATAATTATCACTACAACATAAAATTTTGAAAAACAATAATTATTTTATATTAATTTTACAAAACTTCTCAGCAAATAATTGCATCATTAAAATATCTTACTTAAATGATTTGTTTAGAGGTTTTGTAAAATTTAAATTAATATAAAATAGCTATTGTGCATACAAGTTTTATATTGCAGTAATAATTATTAAATATTTTGTATTCTATTTTGTTTATAATTAAAAAATACAGTACTGTATTTCTTCATTTCTAACATATAATTAATTTACTTAAGCTATTTTTCTTCTTTTTTCCAATTTTTTTTTATCAATGTATCTATGGACATAGAAAATTATTCAAAGTATATTGCAAATCTAGAATAAAAATACTGCAAAAGCCAAATTATAGGGAAAAGTTTATTTAAAATATTAACAGTACAAAAAAATAAGAAGTGTTTCATATTTTATATTCTAAAATAAAAGTTGATGTTCAGTATTAGAAGTCTACCATCAATGCTATCTTGTATATACAGATAGGCCTTGATTAGTTTGAGTTTGAATAATGCGATATTTGATTAGTGCGACTTATAAAAATGATATCGTTTTTCACTTAGTGCAAGCAAATATTCGATTAATGCGAGTTGTATAAACCAGTCTTATTGACATAAAAGCGGTTACGATAATTCTAAAATAGGACGAGATCTCAAAATGCCTGAATCTATCGTAGGGAATATCATAAACATGCAAACGAAATACAGGAGAAAGTAAAATTGCATCAATTTTTGTTTTTCTTTTCTTAAATTTTCTTTTGTTTATTATCTGATTTCTTTATTTAAAATAAAATTTGTGAAAAATAGTTTATTACCTGATTTCTTTATTTAAAATAAAACTTGTGAAAAAATTTTGTTTATTACCTGATTTCTTTATTTAAAATAAAACTTTTGAAAAAAATTTGTATTACCTGATTTCTTTCTTTAAAATAAAACTTGTGAAAAAAATTCATTATCTTTTGGTGTCGTATTCTGCTTATTATTTATTTTCTTTTGTTTATTATCTGATTTCTTTATTTAAAAAATTGTGAAAAAAATTTGTTTTTGTTATCTTTTGGTGTCGTATTCTGCTAATAAACGCTGTGCTACCGATATTATTTATTTTCTTTTGTTTATTCTCTGATGTCTTTTTTTAAAATAAAACTTGTGAAAAAAATTTAATCTGATTTCTTTATTTAAAATAAAACTTGTGAAAAAAATTTGTTTTCTTGCTGTCGTATTCTGCTAATAAACAAATAGAAAACTTGTTAAAAATTATGATTTCTTTATTTAAAATAAAACTTGTGAAAAAATTTCTTTTGTTATCATTTGCTGTCATATTCTGCTAATAACAAAAAGAAAACTTCTTAAAAATTTCTCATTGGTTCATTAACTTCGCTTATTAATTCTATCTGTTAAAAATGTCAGATCATTGGTTCATTAACTTAGCTTATTAGTTCAATCTGGAACTAATTTATTGATTCAATAAAGTTGCAATGCTTAATTGCAAAACAGACTATCCACTCAATTCTCGACCCAGAATTGGCAGCCAGGTGGCATTCAACTTACGCTTTCAATTCGCTATTTTGGTTTTGATTTGGCTTTGATGATGGTACGAGACACAATTCTGGTAAGTTATTAATTTATATGATGAACAACGATGTAAAATATGAAAATAAATATTTCTTAAACAGTTAGTGTTAAGTTAGTATTGTGGTTATTCATCGTGAGGTTAGCTAATGGCCGGAATCTCACAAAGCAAGAACTAATTACCATATTTTACATATAGTTAATACTTCAATTAGTGCAAGAAATTCGTGGAACCAATTATTTGCACTAATCGAGGCCTACCTGTACTTCTAATATGCTAAGTATCTAGATTTACAATGAAATATTTTTTTGTTGTACTGTTTGAATTTCTAAATATTCTATTTAAAATATGTGATTAAAATATGTAATTTAATAAATGTGATTGACATTTATTTTTAATAAATGTCATCAGTAGTTAAATGTGTCAATCAGTAGTTAAATGTGTCAAATGTACTGATTATTAGAGATATCTAATCTATACATATAAATCTAAATATTTGTGCATGTATGTTCAATTATAAGACAAGATAGGCTGAATCAGTGTTTATGAAATAACCAACACATTTCCTAATGACCTTTAAGATTGTCACTATCATTATCACATGTGAAGAAATGAAACCATCACTGCCATAGCAATGCAACAATTTGATTTACAATAATAGAATTTTATAAAAAATTTCAAATTATGTATGTGGCTAATGATTTGTTATTTAATCTATTACATTTTTCAATCTATGATTATTTTATTTCATGATTTTTCACTAATGCTAGTTTTTATTATGTAGAAGAAATTGTACTTGAGATTAATTCATATATTATTTGATATTCTTTGTTAGAAACTATAACTGTCATTTCACATGTTGTTTTGATATAAAGTTTACATACATCGTAATACAATGAACTGCCCAGGCAATGCCAGGCACAGATCTGCTAGTAAAATATAAAAAGCAAAATTATCATTTAGCATATATTGAATATCATGGTGTCTGCCATTTTAGATTGCATCACTTTGTTAGCTTGAAATGGTGGAAATTTTATGTCACTGTCAGTTCATTATTTTGGGCAGCAAAAAATGAAAATTTCACACAATTTTCACCTTTTGTTGTCATATTTTGCTGATTTTTTTTTATATCTTTTTCATCTTGATTAAACAAAATAATTTTACTATCATAACAAAACTTTCCCTATTGTTAATATCATTGATAGTAGGAGTCTCTTGATAGAGTAGAAATATCTATTAGACAATCAATAATGCTCGTTTTATATGTTTTAAAACACTATGACTATGGCTATAGTATTTTGAAATATATAAAAAATGTATTTTAAAATTATGTTGAATTAATTACATTTAATTCAAATTAAGCTATCTTAGAAGCTGAAGTAATGTGCAGTTTTTCAGTTTTTAGTTATCTATTTAAAAAATATATTTCAGAAATGGAATGAGTCACAAATTTAAAATCAAAATTGAATACTTTGAAATTTATAGGTGATTTAATATTATGAAAGGCTAATTAAATAATATGCAATATTAGTATAATAAATTGAATATGATCATGATATACAGTTTTCCTCTCTTCCTTATAACATTTAAAAATGTGACTCATCACCTTTCAATAATAATAATCAATTTAAGTATATCATAAAAAATTTTATTAATATAATTTCTTACCCTTATCATCACATTTCAAATAAAATTTGACGGCTGAACTTAATTTCAATGAATGTGAAAATACTTCTAAGAAAAAAATAAAATGAATTTCAACACAATAAGCGAGTCTACGATGGCTTGTATTAAATGGCTGGTTTTAATTTTATCCAGCAAAGAAATTTTACTTGAAAGTGTAAATCCTTTCTTGACATCTTGGCAAATATTTAAAAATTTTAAATAAAATCGACACTGTAAATGAATATCGCTAGGTACAGTAACGGTAGAATCTTAAGTAGATGGACACTTGCCAGACTCACGACGATAGATAACTGATTCTCATCACGCTAGTGTTGCCGAATACAGTATTGTTATGTATTATTTATCAACAATGATATTTTCTTATAATTTTACTAAAAAATGGATGTTTATATTAGTGCAGCGACAGTGTGCCGACAATGTGTATGTAATAGGATGCAAAGAAGTGACCCATTCCATTGTGTTAGTCTGTATTGTCTTGTAGAAAGATTTAACTTGAAAAATTACCAGTACAATAAAATGTTGTTATAATTTGTATATAAGGATGTTTTTTAAGAAATCACACAACAAGTATTAGTATATATAGTGTTTCCATATTTTCGAAAAATCCCTAAAATATATCAAAAATTGTAAATTTCTTTTCTGCTACTGTCCCAATTAAGTGAAAAGTTGCTTAAATTATGTATTAGTTTATTAGTTTGGTTTCTGTTCTTTGAGATTTGGCCCAATTATGTAGCTGTCCAATTAACCAGTGGCCCAATTCCACTGTATATGTATTCTTTGAATTATGTAATATAATTTGTATAAAGTTTTATTTGTAACTCAGATATTGCTGTTATTTTATCTCCAAAAGTACTAAACTTCTAATTGATCCAATTATTTTACAATTGGACCAATTAGAAGTTTCTTATTTCATAGATTTGAATGTAAAGTTCTGATTATAAAACGAGGGATTTTTGATATAATCACTGCCATCTTGAAATATTATCATATGTTAACCAACTGTGTAATTTTACATATTGGTTACTAGAGCATTCTGCTATCATAATATTTAAAATTCTTGATGAGTTTTTTAAATTTTCTGAAATTTGATAATGAAATTTCACTTTTGTAAGTACAAATCTTGTAACTCTAGGAACATATGTATTTATAATTTTATATCATTAAATTGTTAATAAAAAAATCTGAATAGTGGATTTTTTTTATAAACAAATTTGAGTATCTAGTATGCAGGAGAAATTTATTAAAATAGGAAATAAAGATTATATTAAAAACTGATTCAAACACAAAATAAAATTATAATATTAACTTAATTGAACCAGAAAATCCTTAGGCAAATATCTGAAAATACTTCAATAATCTTCAGTAATCAGTTAGTAGCACAGTATAAATTATATAGAACAAAGTACACTGTTTTAAACTAAACTATGATTTGATTAATTAGTGAAAATTTGTTTTATTTTATTTTAACGTATTGAAAAACAGGTACAAATTGGTAGTTTGTTAAAATGACAATTTGTAAAAATGAGGAAAACTTTTATTTATAAAATGATTTATTTTGTACTTATCAAATATACAAAATCACAAGAAAAACACTTTAAGCAGAAAACAATAATTTACTGTTAGTAAATCAATACAGATACTGATATCTCTGTATTGATTTACTAAATAATAAATTGCAAATAAATATCCACATGTACTTCAAGTAGAGGTGGATAGTTACTGGTGAATGGTGAGCAGCACTATCGGATAAAAACGAAGCACTACTTGGAGAGTGGTGACTCAAACTAACTGTAATTCTGGTTGCATATGTAGTGGGCTACATCTCGCAGTCACAATAATTCGAATTTGAATGCAATAATTCAAATTTTGGTATCTAATTATAAATGGCGATAAATTGAGAATCACAATAATCGAAACCGGGATAATCAAGGTATTCCTGTAATATACAGTCATATACACTTCTGCTCAAACATATTCAAATTTCATATTGTACTAAAGCTTTACATAAACTAAGTAATATAATTTGCCACCAAAGTTAATTTTACTTCAATGGTCTCTTGACTATAAATAAAATTTTGATATCCTTTGGGAGGAGTTAAATTAACTGTTAAGATGTTTTTAGAATCAAATTATTTACAAAAATTTATTTCACATTAAGCTTTACAATTTTATTTAAATACACACACATATATAAATATATATCTCAGGAAGGAAAGCCCCTAATAAATCAACTTTGTAAAAACATGACAGATGAATTTTATAGACTAACTAATACCAGACATTAAACCAGTGAAACTGGAGTTTATTTTATATAATATAAACATTCAAATACTGAAAGAAAATATTATGTTAATATCTATATGAAATTGATATAGATATGTCATTATACAGTACTTCAAATTTTTCTGATTCCTATAACAATATTTAAGCAAAAACTGATGGGTAGAATAATTCTCTTAAGAAATATTCTATTCCTAAATTCTCATAAGAATAACTGAATATATATTGTAACCATTCTGCATATATTTTAATCATCACCAACTTATATGATGAGAGAAACAAAATTATGTACTACATGATTTCAAAAAGAATTACATCAGGTATGAGACCATTTAAAAATGTAGGATTGTCTCAGAAATAGATAAACTAAAAACAAAATTTCAGTTTTCTTATCTTCTTTGTTGGTGGATATGAGTTGTTTCTGAGAAGCTTGAAGACTGTTTGATACTCAAAAATCCCTCATATTCTCTGTATACAATACAAACACAAAAAATACTATCTTCAAACTTCTCGAATACAATATATATCCATACTCATCAACAAAAAAATGGATGTTTATAGCAAAATCATATCCTGAACCAATTAAAAAATATATATATATATTTATTATGAGAAACTTTGAACAAAACAAAAATGAATAAAAATTAAAAAAACACAAAAATGAATTAAATGAATAAAAATAAAAAAATTACAAAAATAAATAAAAATAAAAAATAAGCATTGCATTTGTTTGCCACAACTCTAAAGCAGTGATTTCCAATACCATTCTAGAAATCAATAAAGTAGGTCCCTGACTTACATAGTTTCAATTTATGTGATTTCAAAGATATGTGCATGCATAAATCTCTATTTTGTTGATTTTCTATAAAATGCAAATGAAAATATCATTAAACAATTTACTTTTTCAAAAATAATACTTATGAACTTAAATTTATTTATTTATGCCTAAAGTATGCTCATAACTTTCATTTAGCCATTCCTTTTTCTAAACGTGTTCATTTATCTATACCGAGTTTAAGTATTATTGGACTTAGACAGTTTTCAATTAAAAAGAAAATTTTTTGGATAAATTAACCATGTAAGGTGAGGATTTCTTGTACTAATCCACAACAAAATTTTCACAGTAATTTAATTTCCCAATAAAATAAGAAAAAAAATCAATATAATCAACTTTCATAAATTAAACTTATTAGCATTTTTCTATATTATTACATATTTTATTATAATAATTTATATTATCTTTTATGCTATGTTAAATAATAATATATTATATAAGTATCCTTTGTTATAACATACTACTGGTAATTAGAACCAGAAAACCTCTGTATTAAGTGAGTATAAGCATTTCATTATAAAAGGCTTAGAAAGTTCCAGATGAAAGATTGACAGTGAATATTTAATTTATGAAAAAATATTTTCTAACTGTTTCACAAAGAATTTACATTATTTTATTTCTATTTTAATTCTTATTTAACTTTTATCATTAATAAAATAATTTACACTTAATTAATTAATATTGATGTATTTTCAACAGCCATCAAATTTATTCATAGTGGAAGTGACTATTTTTCTTTATGATGTAATACTAATTCAACCAGAAGATATTTTCATTAATACATGTCCAAATAAGTTTAAATGCATTGTTTGTTAAGATGTTATTTGTCACAATTAAACTTTTAATTGCATTTTTTTATTCTTCATTAACAATATTCTATTGTGAATGAAAGACTAAAAGTGAAATATGAAAAGTTTATTTTTTTGTGCTGTTAATATTTTAAATAAACTTTGCCCTATATTTCAGCTTTTAAATATTTTTATTCTATATTTAAAATAAGAATTGGAAAAATTTTATATGTTCATAGTTCCACCAGTCAAAAATAAATAAAAAAAGGGGAAAATTACATAAATAAATCAGTTAATTGATGGCATATTAGAAACAAATAAATATAGTACTACATTTTTTAATTATAAATCAAAACAGAATACAAAATTATTAATAATTATCACTACAACATAAAATTTTGAAAAACAATAATTATTTTATATTAATTTTACAAAACTTCTCAGCAAATAATTGCATCATTAAAATATCTTACTTAAATGATTTGTTTAGAGGTTTTGTAAAATTTAAATTAATATAAAATAGCTATTGTGCATACAAGTTTTATATTGCAGTAATAATTATTAAATATTTTGTATTCTATTTTGTTTATAATTAAAAAATACAGTACTGTATTTCTTCATTTCTAACATATAATTAATTTACTTAAGCTATTTTTCTTCTTTTTTCCAATTTTTTTTTATCAATGTATCTATGGACATAGAAAATTATTCAAAGTATATTGCAAATCTAGAATAAAAATACTGCAAAAGCCAAATTATAGGGAAAAGTTTATTTAAAATATTAACAGTACAAAAAATAAGAAGTGTTTCATATTTTATATTCTAAAATAAAAGTTGATGTTCAGTATTAGAAGTCTACCATCAATGCTATCTTGTATATACAGATAGGCCTCGATTAGTGTGAGTTTGAATAATGCGATATTTGATTAGTGCGACTTATAAAAATGATATCGTTTTTCACTTAGTGCAAGCAAATATTCGATTAATGCGAGTTGTATAAACCAGTCTTATTAACAAAGCTCTGCCTCCTTTTGTGATGTCAATTAATAAATTACCATTAAATTTCGGTTAGTAAAACCGGACGAGGAGCAATCCAAGAACAGTCACTTGGCTTTGAAGGGGTGAAACATCAGAAAGATGGGCTTTTTGCCGTTAACTGTTTAACATTACTGTACTATTATTTAGCTTTGCTATCGTATACA
>AYEL01082952.1:0-18204 GCA_000484575.1 Olivierus martensii | reverse complement strand
CGACTCTTCTCTCGGGCGACCCCGGAAGAGCGGGAAACGTTCACTGATTTGAATCCGTTCAAAACAGCCAATACATTCAAACGCATGGCCATTAGAATTAAAAAAAAAAATTCATAGCCAATGATTTTTGACACGATATATGCATCAGAAGTGGCTCGATGCCAAAAATCAGACATCGGTTTCAAGAAACACTCACAGTATAAATACGTATATATACGTATATTTATATATTTAAATTTTACATATATTTATAGAATATTGAACAAAATTTAAAAACTAAATTTCGAAGTTTAAAATCAAAACTTCCGATAAAAGTTCGAGAAATGAGCTTTTATCGGAAATTTTGCTGCAAAAGTTAGAATGACTAACAAGGCATGCTCCGAGAGAAGTGCACCTTTTTCAGAACGTATCTTTGCGCCGATTATAGTGGCGGTTGGCGGAAAGATGTGCTTTGATGGACCACCTCACGCCGCGTTTTTCTCTTCCGTATCATGAATGAATTCCGAATTTGATTGTTGACTAAGCGTTTACACGACGCTCTTCCGATCTTATTTGAATTATACCTCTTAATAATCGACTGGTCGAACTATCTATCTATACTATCTTTATTTATAAAGTTTGGTTCCTTTTCATTTTTACCCGGTTGGCAAGCACCCCTTGTAAGTCTGAAGAAGTAATGAGTTTTTGGGCAATTAGTTTCATATTTATTTCTGTACTATATTTAACCTCTTGAATGCTGCAGAAGTTTTGAAATTAAGCCTAATTAATATGCAAAAAAAATTAAAATTGTGAAATTTTACTTAATTTTTGTTGAAATCTTTTGAAATTTTCAATATTTATTGTAGATTTTGTTCTCTTTGCAATGTAAGCATTTTTTTTTATTTTATTTTTTCATAACTTTTCATTACAGTTATGAGATCAGTGGAAAGCATAATTTTTTTATATACAATTTTAGTCATCCAACAAAATAGTCAATATTTTTAAATATCGACAAGTACATAGTTCTGAACAAAATGAGCTGTGAATGAAGAAATTTGGTCAATAATTTCAGAAATTATTGATAAAAAACCATGACTTTATATAACTTCTGTTGAATGAATTTGTCAAGTAATTATTAAAAAAATTATATGAATTCATTTAAATATTGCCATTTGTATTAATATTTCATATTTATTAACTTGTTCTTACTTCATTTACACATAGCTCATTTTACTTCATTTACAAAATTTTTAGCAATACTTTTTATAAATTTTTTATTTACTATTTATACTCGTGTATAAGCCGAGTTTTTTCTCCAAAAAAAAATTTACAAAAAATAAACATTAAATTAATATATTAAAAAATAAATAAAATTAAACAAAAATCAATAAGTAGAAAAATTATCATAATCTAATATATATTAGATTTAAAAAAAATTAAAAATCATGAGAACTTTTAATAGAAGTTGTGTAAAAATTGTTCATCAAACAACAATTTTTAAATTCTTAATTATTAAAATAAGTTGCTACTTTTTTTGAAAAATTAATAGAATTTAAAACATATAATGATATGAGAAAATTACAAAAATCACAACAGATAATACATGGTAATTTTCATTTTATGATTTTAAATCGGAATAAATAAATAAATAACAGATTATTGAAAAATTCAACTCTGAATATTTTTATTCCTATTCAATTACCGTATATACTCGTGTATAAGCTGAGGTTTTTTTTCTCAAAAAAAAAAAAAAAATTTCTGAAGTGGGAGGTTGGCTTATACATGGATCAAAAATCAACTTTTTTTTTTGGCTGGAGAAATTGAAGTAATAAGCAAAACCATAACTTATTGAGCGTTTGGCTGGAGAAATTGAAGTAATAAGCAAAATACATCTCCTGAAGACCAGGAAGAAATTTTGCAATAATTCATTTAATATGATACCAGATAAAATTTTATCTTACCCCGATGCGATCAAGTGCATCGCGCCACTGACTCCAACCTGTGTCTATATACCATAATCACATAGGTGACACCGCACTGCTCAATATGACGTGACATGAAGACCAGGAAGGAAATTTTGCAATAATTCATTTAATACAATACCAGGTAAAATTTATATCTAATACTGATACCAGGAAAAATTTTATCTTACTCTGATGCGATCGAGCGTGTCGCACCACTAACTCCAATCTGCATCTATATACCGTAATCAGATAGATAATGCCGCACTGTCCAATACGACATGACACAAAAACTCTACAATTAATCAAGAATCTTACCTAGGATTCATATTTTAGTGAAAATATATATATTTTTTTCATTATTATTAATTAAGAATGTGTTAATTCATTCACTAGGAATCGATAAATATTTATTATATTTAACTCATTGATGATTTAATTAAAGTAGATTAGAAAGTAACTACAATAAATACTTATTATATTTAACTCATTGATGATTTAATTAAAGTAGATTAAAAAGTAACTAAATAACTAATAGATAAATACTTATTATATTTAAATCATCGATGATTTAATTAAAATAGATTAAAAAGTAACTAATGTTTAAAATAACGAAAAGATAATTATTATTTAAAATCTGTACTGAAAAATAACTTTAGTCTATCAAAAAAGTTCATTGTAAGCAAAATCAAAACTTCAAAATTGTACGCTTAACGTCTAGAAATCCCGTTGCAAACGTCATCCTAATGGTATATGACATCATCGTTAGCACAAATTAAGAGTGTGATCGTTAGTGTGAGCCATTCATTTTAAAATATGATCAAAGATTTGAATACGAACTCAACTCAACTATAGGGAAAACAAAACTTTGAACAGTCTCTTAGGAGCTGTGTGACGGACACATATTCTAATGGAATTTTTACTGGGATAACATGAACTTTTTTTTAGAAAAGAAAACAGTTATTCAATAAAAAGAAAATATTTTTATGTAAATTATAAAAATTTACTACTATTCATTAACTTGTTATTTTCTTAAGCTATGTCATCCTAACGATAATGTCATACACCAACATCAATCTCACTTCAGAGTAAAATTTTACTTTACCTATTGCGATTGAGCGCATCACATCACTGAATCCAACCTGCATTTATATAAGTGCATGAGATAAGCGACACCATGCTGCCTGATGCACCACGACACAGAAATTCTTGACAATAATCTAAGAATCTTATGTAGACATGCTGCATTGGATCATTTTAGCTGGATTATTGTCAAGAATTTCTGCTGCAACACATCAGGCAGCATGGCGTCATCTATCTGATGCACTTATACAAATGCAGATTGGAGTCGGCTGCACAATGCACTCGATCCCTTCGTGTAAAGTAAAATTCTACATTTTAAATTGATATATTGTTGTCTATATTATAATAATTTATTTTATATGTATATATTTAAAGTTTCAAAAAATATTTATTTTGGCAAATGGCATTAACCTTTGCACTCCACTGTCAATACATTCTTGACAGGCCATTGACCTGCTACAACTCCAATTCAATAATGTCTTGACAGGGCCTGATTCCCTTATTTTTACTTGCATTGAGAAATAATTTTCAAAATATCAATTCTTATCATGTTGATCATTTTTTTGTCACAGTAACCAAAATTTTGCTAAAATGGATTTTTAAATAAATTTTTATTCGCTTTTTAATCAGAATCATCTAATACAAGCACCATCTTTGGACTGACAAAAATTCAAGAACCACTCCTCCAAATATCTCCAAGTTGTTGTATCATATTCCACATCTCCTCCTTAGTTTATATTTATTTTATTTTTCAGATACCTTTATCCAATAAATTATAATTTAGGAAAGTTTGGTCCCTTGTAAATAATATGATTTTAGTGTTTTTTCACTCATAAAATTCGATAAATTAATTTTATTTAAAAATTTAGTTTTTTCACTCATAAAATTTGATAAATTAATTTTATTTAAAAATTTATAAATTTTAATTTATCAGAGAAACAAAGCAACCAATACCATGCTTGACGATCGATGCCATGCTTGACGATCTAGAATGTCGACTTTTGGAGTTCTAGATCGTCGGGCCGACTTTCGGAATCTAGAAGTTGGCATTCTAGATTATGGTGGGAAATATCTTACGGTTTTCGAAATCAGCTGATTGTTTATTTTATATTAGTTATATTTTAAATATAACCCAAAAATTTAAACAATACAATAAAATATCTAACGGTTTTTCGAAATCAGCTGATTGTTTGTTTATATTAAGTTAATATCTAATGGTTTTTTGAAATCAGCTGATTGTTTGTTTATATTAGTTAATTAAATATAACACAAAAATTTAAATAATAAAGTAATTTTTGTGTTATCCCTAGTCGAAACAAGTAATTAATTGACCAGGGGTGTATAATTACTGTCAATAGCGTCCATCCAAGGTCAACTACATGGCCTTATACTATGGGCTAGTCACATTATGCTTACAAAGGGGAGGAGCTGTGACAACCTATCCCCTTTGTTTGAAAATGCTATTATTATTATTATATTTTAATTATTTTTTGAGAAATTAATGATTTAGAATGACTAAATACAGAGAAATAATTCACAATCCACCATTTTTAAAGGGCACTGAGACAAATCTTGAGTAAAAAACATATAAAAAGCGATAATTTATCAAAAATCAATGCTAAATCTGGCATACAGATGGCAGAATGATAGCTACGTATGCAAATTATAGCAATATTTATTAAAATAAATAAATTTTCAAAAAAGTCGACATTCTTATACATACTAATACTTCTTATAAAATAAAAAGTATTTATCACATGTTATTTTAAGAAAATAAAAAGAAAAATAGCTAATAAACAATTATTTTAAATATTTGTGTAGTAGAATACCATATTTCACCCGTGAGAGGGAGAAAATGATTGTTTATTTACACGAGGTATCAGATTACGCTCAGTGGTATCATACTACAATTCAACTTAAATATATAAATATGATAATTTTATAATTTTTTTTTTTATTTTTGTCAAGTTTTCCGTTTAATGTATGAAACTTTGATGACTATAAAAGTTGTAAAAGTAATCAAAAATGCTATTCAATTCAACTGTTTATATATATATATATATATCTTATTTTTTAAACTACTCTCTATATTTCATCAAAATTGCAACAAATTTATAAATGGAAACATATGACACAAAACAAAAATGAATGAATTATAAATTACCTATGAAATATTTAATATTTACTAAATAAATAAATAAATAAATAATTTTATACATATTAATAGAATTTTGAATTTGCATTAAAATAAATCTGGATAAGGTTACTTCTATATAAAAATTATACGTATATCTACGTCTGGACATCAAAATAGAAATTTAAATGTTATTAAATTTTTATTAACATAATTTTATAATATATCAAAATAAAGTTTGATATTTTAAGATATAGATTTTAAAATAAATTAATTTTTTTTTATATAATAATTATTTAATAAATTTAAAATAAAATTAATATAAATAATTCAATAATGATAATAATAATATATTTAAGAATATATATTCTATATTATTTACGCTTTGGATGTTGTTTTCCAAAGAATACTTATCATTAATAATTCATCTTAAAGAATCATAGTTCTGGAAATAATCGAAAAAATTATTTTACAATACATTTATTAATTATTGTTAATTATAACGAAATTATTACGCTGTTATTATCTAATTAAAATATTTTTTCATTGTCAGAATTACGAACAAAGCGTAGGAGTGAAGATTAAATTAATAGCTGATATATTGTTTACTTTTCGTCTGATTTAACAATAAAGTATTATGACAAAAATTTTTTCGATCAAATTAATGTAGCTAATATTATATGAATTATAACTTTTCCATACTGAAATCTGTTTGCAGAATTATGTCTAAAAATATATTCTGATCTGAATATTTTTAAAAAATTCCTTCTACTGTTCTGTAGAACAATTTAAACTTCGTTATATGTATCTCTTGGGTAGTATCATTAACTCTTAGTACGCATATATTTAGATTATTTTCATCATTTAATTATTTTGATTATTTTTCCCAATGCGAAATCCTCGATCGAACGTTTCACTCTAGAGATTAGATGAATGAGTTTCGAGTTTGGATTTGGAGGATTAATTAGAATAACAATTATAGCATTTAATTTTTACTGGAATTCGGGCGAGACTGATTGATTTCTATTCTTCAGCTAATTAACACTTGATCTGATTTATTAACTCGTAATGCTGCAATCCTATCCTATACAAGACGTTAAAGCAGTTGTTTTAATTTTTCTTTTTGTATGTTGCAATGTAGACATTACAACAGACGGAAAGAAAATATTTTCTTTTCAATGAAAAATTCAAAAAATTAAAATAAATAAAACCATTGATTTAAGCTTAAAGATATTTTTAGATTGTCTTTGTTTGGTATCAATACTTCAATATTTACATATACTGTTTCTTTAAAGTAAAACAGATCTCAATTTGTTTTTATAATTCAAATATTTGTAGAAATATTAATTTTAATAATACTCTTTCAACAAAATTCTACTATTCATATATATAATTATATGATAAACATGTCAAATATTAAAACTTATGATGTTGATTAAATATAAAAATTAAATTTAAAACCGAGAATTAAGATGTAAATAGTTCAAATTTAATTCGTATATGTAATTATATGATAAACATGTCAAATATTAAAACTTATGATGTTGATTAAAAATAAAAATTAAATTTAAATCCGAGAATTAAGATGTAAATAGATCAAATTTACATCATCATGGAACACCAATTTTTGTTAATAATTTTTTTAATAAATATTTTCAAATATTTTAAATATTTTTTAATAAAATTTTAAATGAATTTTAATTCAACTTTTAACATTTCTCAAAATTGTCTATTTGATAATCGCATCAATTAGTTCGGCATAGAATTTGTAAAATTCGGGATTAATTTATTCAAATTGTCGAAATTCGTTCAGGGGAATCCGGCATTGTATTATCAGTCATCATTTCTAACTTCTCTTCTTGGCTCTTCGAATTTGATATCGAGTGCCACATTATTAATCAATTATATAAATGCCATTTTGATAATATATTTCTCTAAAATAATTACTTAATTTAGAGAAGATGAACTTTATGAAGTTGTTATTTGTTTCCGAAGTTTTGAATGTTACTATAAAAAAAAAAAATGAGAAAAGAACAAAAATATCAAAAATCAATCGTTTCAAATTTAGCATTGTTATTTTGAAGAATTATATTTAAATTTTCCGAATGTAGTGGTGATTTTTTATATTCTACTGAAAATGATTGATAGAGAATGAATTTAAGTTTATAAAATCATCATTTTGTAAAATTCAACAAATTACATGTGACAACATATAACCATTTTGATAAATTTCAATTAAATATCGAATTTTGTTCTAATTTTTTAAAGCTTCATGATAATTTTTATATAAATACAACATAAAAGAACATGCAATCTATCATTTTACTTTAAGAATTACTTTTTACTTTAAGGAAAAATTCATTTTTTCTTTGATAATTGTTATTTCAAATTATTCTACATTTGATATATCTAAATATATATGTTCAGAAAAATATAATCGATAATTTAAATAAATATTTCTTAAAGTTTATTAATAATGCATAGATGTGATTCATGAATTTTTCCTGTAAATAAATACATTCGTAAGAAATGAAGTTTTGAGTCAAGTTTTCTTAAAAACTATCATTACTATGAATCAGTGATAAATACAGATTAAAAAAATCATTAAGGAAAAATCAATTCAGAGCGCAAAAGTATTGATGTAGAGAAGGCAATCTAAAAGAAGAAATTTTGAATTGACTGTACAAGTACGGTACGATGCTAAAACATAAACAATATTAATTATTAAATTTAAAAGTTACAAAATACACTTTATAATTAATTTTTAATCTAAAGTTATAAATGTTAAATACATAAGTTTGCTAAGATATAATTATCAGTTTAATCAATATAATTAATTTTGATACAAATGGAAAAAGAGTAGCAAAGTGAAAATACTTCTTTTATATTTCCTGATGTAATTAATCATGTAGCTAACTGAATCAGTTATTTCGTTAGACTGATTAAAAGTAATTCAATGTGGCCTATTAGTAATAATTACAATTCTTTGTCTTTGAATTTTTAAATCTTTGAAACAACAGCTCCGTGAAAGATTCTAATCTAATAATTCTAATGTAAATAATAACTTTTATCAATATAGGTAGACTGGGCCATATTTATACTTTTGGAGGCCCTAGGCGCAACATCATTATGAGACCCAAAATAACAAGTCTATTTTAATTTCAATTATGAATTTAATATTTAAAAATAAGTAACTTTATTTTGCAACTATAACTTGGATGTTTTTTTGTTGTTGATTGTGAGAAATAATATTTTAAGATGTGGCCCTATATAGAATGAGCCCCCAGCTTGCGCCTTATGGTAAATACGGCGCTGCAGGTAGTTCTCGATTTACGAGTTCCTAGTTTAGGAGTTCCTGAATTTACGAGTATTTTTTCAAATATAAAGTATCAAGAAAATCGAAAATATGAAATTAATTGCAATATATGAATTCTAAACATTCATAAAATGGTATATAAACCCACCTACAAAGTTATATAATACGGTACAATTGGTTTTGTAGCAAAAACTCCGTTGCCTACTTCCAGATCGAAAAATTCAAAATGGCTCCGAGAAGCGGAAATAACGCTTCTTCTGGTTTTATCGGCATATTATGTAAATAACTTCTATTCCCGGATTGTGCTTAAGATAACAGTTCATCTGCATTAAAATTCATCTGCTTTTCTAGAAGCGGAAATAACGCTTCTTCTGGTTTTATCGGCATATTATGTAAATAACTTCTATTTCCGGATTGTGCTTAAGATAACAGTTCATCTGCATTAAAATTTATCTGCTTTTTTGTCAATAATAATGAAGAATAAAAATTTTTTAACATAAATATGACATAAATACTGGTACTTTATTTATCAATATTATTACAGTTTACTTGATTTTAAAAACTATATTTTCATTTATTTAAATAAATAAATAATTTTTTAATATATTATTGATTTTGTTCATTTTTTTATTTAATTTTATTGTAGTCAAATTGTATTGCTAAGAACGGAACTCCTGATTTTAACATTATGTCTATGGGAAATTGATTTGCAAGTTCTTATTTAACGAGCTTGCTCCAGAAACGAGTTAGCTGGTACCTGTACTGGTAAAGTGATCGTATATTACTTTTAATACAGGTATTTACTTCTTAAAATAACTTTTAATATAAATATAATATGTAAGGAAAAATATTTCGTTTTTATTAATTATTTTACAATAAAAATTTTAATTAAAAATCAAACTAAACTCTGTAAACATTATTAAACACCCTTAGATAAAATTATATCAATTAGAATAATTTTTTGCTATTTAATAAAAGCTATTATATGATGTCAGAGATATTTTTGTGACCTTATACAGTATTTTTATAATGGAAAAGTTTTATTGTTTAATATAAAATACTTTCAATACCTTTTGCTTGAATTGAATGTAAAAATAAAATTAACAAATATTATTTGTATATCTTGAATAGAATTTTCTTATGTAAAATATCTTTAAATATATGAGAAAAGTTTGAAGATATTAAGATTTTCTATGTTAGAAGTGTGTGATCGATAATAACAACATGTCAAACTAAATATTCAAATTAATTCCAATACATATTTTGTTTTATTTTGTGCAATAACATAAACAATAAATTTTTATCACAAAGAATAATAATAAAAATACTGTAATATAAATAAAAATCGTACCAAATCTTAGGTAAAATAGCAAATCCTGTTGGGATATGATGATGTATACTTTTCATATGTATATTCTGAGGAAATTGAAGCTGACACTATCACACAAAAATTCTCCAGCAACATTGAGAACCAGTCAATAAATTACTACTCGCTGTGTTTTCAGTTTATTTTTCGTCCTAGCTTCAATGTCGGAAAAATCGAACGTAGATCTCTATACTCTATACTTAACTTACTCTGTTCATTTTGTCCTAAGTGTGATTTTTTTTAAACATGGCTACTGATAGCTGAAAACTCGAAACCTTAAAAGCATGTAACAGAAGAAACTACAGATCGAAACGATGATCTGTTTATATTATTAGAGAGATATTTAAGTTGAAAACATTGTTTTTTATAAGAGACTACTAAAAAGCACATTTTCACATAAATTCTAAAATTAAATAAGAATGAACTTTTTACATCTCTCTCTACTTTTTTTTGTTATTCTCCAAACAATTATGGGATAAGATTGTGACATTACAAAAGACATTTTTGCCATTTTACTTTGCTTATCATCTTATTTTCTACAGATATACTCTTGTCTTTGTTCATAAAATCATTAAATATAATTAAATTTATAAATTCTCTGTTAAAAATTTTTTTCTTACTTATACATCTGATGTTTACTAACAAGTAAGTATTAACAATAGATATAACATCATAATGGAAAATGAAACCTAAATTTTGTAATATTCGATCCCGAATTTAAAATGTTGGTCTAATATAAATATAAGGCGTTATGTGTTGATTAATCTTAGAAATAAATTATTGAAAGAAGTCATCGAATGCATTTGTAGATCAGTAAAAACTTAAGAGATCGATAACATTCAAAAGCCGTTTGAAGTGGTATGCAGAGTCATAATTCCTAAATTTTTGTCTAGAAAAGATTTTAAAATGTTTTTCGAGATCAATATGTACATCAAAAATAGTAAATCTATAAGAAAAAATTATATTCGAAACTTTTTAAAACTTCGAGCTATTTGTAATTCTCATTGATATGGATAAAACTTTAAATATATATTTTTTTATTGAATTCAAATAAAAACCTCAAGTTTCGTTATTTCTTTCTTTGAATTGTATAATTTTTATATTTTTATAAAAAAATTTTTAGCAATAAAATTATTTTGTGGGATTTATTGAATGAGAAAGGTTTAAAAAGATTAATCCATCCTATCATTATCCTATTAATCCATCTATTTACATGCCAAATTTGGATGTAAATATACAAAAATAACTTAAAATTAACATAATAATAATAATTTGAATATATATATATATATTTACATAAAAATCTTTAAAATACAGTACAGTTTTCATATTATATCTAACTATTAACATAGAAAATAGATCTGACATTTAGTATACGAAAAGTTATTAAATATAAATTACACAAAAATTAATATCCTTGAAAAATCTTTATAATTAATTATTTACTGTTACTAATCAGAAAAAGTGGCAACATTATATGATAAATATGTATCACAATGTTTCGTGTTAAATGTTTAAACTAATATTCCAAGGGAATTTTAAATTATTTTCAAGAAAATCATTATGTATTCAGATGTTAATATTTAAAGAATATTGTAAATTTTAGTAACCAGAAATTGATTGTGAGCCACCGACTAAAATGTAAGAATACTGTTTCGGTTTGGTATAAATCAATATCAGTTTATGTTTGTTCTCTACTTTTCTCGAAAAATTATATTCTGTATAAAATATCATATTTTTTTAAAAATTAAATGATTTTCAGAGAAATAATTAATAATCTTATCCAATTTAATCTTTCCTTATATAAAATGTATTAAAATAAAAACAAGCAAAATATTTCGTTTTTACATGAATACATCACATATAATATAAATTTTAACAATTCCTATAATGATATTTTAATTTAATTCCTCAAAAATTTATATTAAAATATTAAAACATGCTAATTTATTTTTTTCTTTGTAAAAATCGTACATAGAAATAGAGAAAAATAATATTTTATTCTAGATAAAATTAACGTCTCAGTTTAACAATCTATATGTTAAACAAAACATTTGAATGACAATTTTATATCATTCCTTATTGTAAAATTATTATTTTTGACTTTAAAAAAAATTAATAAGGTATAATTTGATAATGCTTCTTAACAGATTGTTTAAATAAAAAAAAAATTTACATGGATAAAACAATCAATAATGAATAAAAATTTTTTCGCATTTTTGTGTCTAAATTTATTCATTATGATATACAAAAACAATTTATAACAAATTAAATTTGGATGCTTTTCCATTAAAATCTTCTATAACATTCCATGTTTACAGCTAATTCCATCAATTAGATAAATACTGAGAAAAGAGAATCTTCATAATCTAGTAACTGATATTCCTATACATGAAAAGATTCAAATGAAATTAATTTATACATAATTTACATAGAAACAATAACTTAAGAATACTAATCTTTAACCTTAATAAACTACAGAAGTAATGCAAGTAAGCGAAAATATTCTCTCTTGCTTTAACATTGCATCGACTAGAAACTCAATACTATGAACAAAATAAAAACGTACATTCCATGAAAGGTTGGATGAAAAAAGATAAGCGAAAATATTCTCTCTTGCTTTAACATTGCATCGACTAGAAACTCAATACTATGAATACTCTCCATGAAAGATTGGATGAAAAAAGGTCGACATAAGAACATGCTCACATTGATGATGAATAATATTCTGTATTATAATCCTAAATATTTCTTTTAGATTTTAAATTAAAAATATTACATATATATACAAATCACATAATCTGTTTTCTATATTTTATAGAATCAGAGATGCATAATCGAATAGAACAACTTCTCGAATTCTTCATTACTGCTGTCCTCTTCATTTGATTCATGTTTTTTAAATACATTTCCACTATTAAAACATTAGAATCTTGTAAATATCATTGATCAATCAAGAAATGCGTACTTTTTGAGATAAATTAGTGAAAGTGAATTTAGCTAATGTCAGATAAGATAATTTCATAAAATTGGAATGCCTGTATTTTGATTACACGATTAAACCGAAGCAATATTTATAAAAAAAAAAAACTTTCTGTCTTATTTCTGAGAATATCTTTCCAAAGAAATGAACTGTATATTTAAAATATATTCAAATGGCTATTTATACGTAAATTGAAGTAATTGAGAAGAAAAAATAGATTAATTTAATGATTTAGTTTATTCAATGATGATAAAACTGTACAAATGGATTTAAGCCTGAAGTACACCCTTAGCACTACATATAATGATCGAGATGTATGTAGACTGTGATGTGGAATTTATGATTTTTAAGAAAAACAATTTGCATATAATGTGAGTTCTGTCAAATCTGAATACTATATTTGTTTATATTTTATCAATAAATACTAAAATTAATTAGTGTATGTGCTAAGGGAAACAGACCTCTAGAAAGTCATATTATGCATTTTTTATTAGCGAATAAAAATATTTTTATATATGATATGATATTTTGTACTGGAATCATTTTAATTAACTATTTTAATGAACGAGAACTCCAGAAAAAGTTAATAGCAATAGTCCTTCGATAATTTTGTTTATTCGTGTTCAAATTGAAATCATATTTTTGAAGGAAGTACTTTTTCTTTGTTATATTTTTTCTTTCTTGTTTACCTTCCTTTATAAAAATTTTTATTCTTTGTTGTCGTTATTTATATGTTGTTATCATTGTTATTATTATTCTTTGTTGTTATTCAATTTGAGGAAATCGTATATAATGTATTTAATACGTCAAAGTCATTTTATCAATGTTTTCAATACTATAATTATTAAATCAATATAATCAATTGTACTATAACTAAAAAAATTTATGCATTCTATTTAAAATATTCTAAAAAAATAAATATAATATAATAGTGAAATAATATATTTTCCTGTATTTTAAAAAAGACCTAGCAACCATTAATCTCAAAATTTAATTTTTTTTATGTTTACAGTTACAGTATTATTATTTAGATATTTATGTTGTTTTCTAATCCAGCAATTTTAATATTTAAAATTACTTTATTAATCATTAAGAAGAAACAAATTATGCAACTTTTTATTAAAATATATATATTTAATTTTAATAGTAGTTGTTTCATTTTTCATCAGAATATCTTTACTACTTCCTCTATCATATTTTTTTTTTCCTACGTTCTGTGCACATAGGAATTTTTTTATCATAAAAATATCTTAAGCTTTACCCTTCAAATTACATTACACTGTTTCATCTTTTATTGGATTATTAATCAATCAAAAAGTTTTCTGCTTTCTTTAATGATTGATAATTAAATTTATTCACTTAATGGATTTGAAAAAGAATTTAATGAATTAAAACGAAATGATCACTAGTAATAAAAAATAATTATTACCTGAATGTTCAAAGAAATTAATTTTATTAAAAATGCAATTAAATTAACTTAAACTCGCAAGAGAGAAAATTAACCAAAAAAATAGATTCTTGAATTTAAAAATACATAAAATATATTAATTAAAATTTTAAATAAAGTTTTTACATTTTGCCTATCACTGTAGCCATATTTTATGTTAAAAAACAACTATTCAAATGATTATAGCAACTTTCATGCTCATATAAAATTTTGAAAATTTTGATAGCTTCCATCTTGTAACAAATTTTAAATAAAGTTTTTACATTTTGCCTATCACTGTAGCCATATTTTATGTTAAAAACAACTATTCAAATGATTATAGCAACTTCCATCTTGTAAAAGAAACATGTGAAGAAGCAAAACTAGTACTTGTATAAAATGATCGATATTCTAAAGTTTGAATACTTGCAATATTTCTTTCTTGAGATATTTTGCGGACAAACACAGAAAGTAAAGAAGTAACTATATAAAATCTTTCTTATAAATATCTAAAATCTTTCAATTAATTATAATAATATTCATATACGACATATAATTTCAGAGATAATTAATCGAATGGATGTCCTTCTTGTTTCGGACGACCGCCATCTTTCAATGAGACGACATAGACGAATTAATTAATCTCAGAATTAATAGCCATGCATATCTGACAAATATAAGTTTCTATCTAATACAGAACCCAATCTTATTTATTTTAATTTGTGCTGATCATGCTAATGCCATTAGTATCTGTTGAGTTAACTAAGAGCAGTGACCCAAAACTTTTTGTTAGTTACAGGAGTTCTGTTGACAGCAACATGGCAGCAGACATCGAGAAAAATATAGTAGGACTCATATTAGGAGAGAAACCTATATTTGTTTATTCTATCTTGGGCAATAAGAAATAATCCTCTAAAATTTGATGATCTGTAATATTTGTTTCTCAAAAGATCTTGATAATATAGCCCAGCCAATATTTTGTATAAAATGACTCATTTTTTTAAAAAAGGTTATATTTTATATCAAAAATTTGTTTTTGATATATAATTTAAATCAAATAATGAAAATTGATATACTGTTGATATTAATTACTATTTTAATACTAGATATAAACAAATTTCAGTAAAGAATTTTAGCAAAGACAAAGATCTACATATCTATTTTTCCTAAGGTTTTATATTGGGAGAGAATAAAGTATTGAATTACAATAACTCTTTAAACTTTTGAAAATATAAAAATAAAAATGAAAAATCTTTAAAAGATTTTTAACTTTTGTTAACAAAAGAAAAAAAATTAAAAACACTGTAAGAGAGTGCTTTGATTATTATTTTTTGAGGATTTAAAAGGAATATAGTCAGTTTTTGGAAAATATCCACTTTTCATGAAAGATGAATATAAATTTTTCAAAAATCACTTACAGTTGATATTTATATTAGAAACACCTCTCTAATCTTGGCTTTGTTCTTACTTTCCATTAAAATGTTTTCAAATTAATTTAATAAATTTCAATCAAAACAAGTAAAGTCCATTACTGATAGATGACGGAAAAAATATATCTAACAAAAAAAAATTTCTCATGAAAACGTAAAACATAAACAGCAACAATGACTTGTTTAAAACAGTCATTAAAATAGATTTTTTTTTAATTGACGTTTTTAACAAAAACTAAGATTCAAATTTTACAAAAATTTTCAAGCCATGTTAAAAGTAGAATATCTGAATGAATTTTCGTGAATTCATCTGCTTCCTTAGTTGTAATCTCTTTTACTTCTTTATGTGTTTTTTTTTTTTTACTTGCTTCATTTCTATATAATTCTACTTTTTTTAACATGCTGATTTCTTTGTTACTTGTCAATGGTTTATCTGACGGTTTTCTATCTCATCAGTTTTTACAACAAATCTTTTTTTGAATGGTTTTTACGTAGATAAACCATTGATAAGTAATGTAAATTACTTTATGCAGTAAGATGATTTTGGGTTAAACCTATCACATAAATTAGACATCTGTATAAAAACATTCATTAAGCAAATCTAATTTAAATTCTATGTAAATTTAGAAATTATTCTAGAAATACCTTCTAAATTTCGGCAACTCATCGAAAAATTTAAATTCATGATTTCATTTAACTAAATTTTTTTTTTATAATTTTTTATGTAGTTAAGATCAAAAAATTTAATCATGCATCTTTTACCAGAATATAAAATGCCTGAATTTTTTCTCTTTGTTTATACAGTAGACTCTAACATTTTAATATATAAATATCCAATATGTAAAAAAATAAATAAAAATAATGAAAATTTATGAAAAAAATTCATATTTATGGAAAAATTATATACGATGAATGAATCAATGTGCAGTCAAATGTAATTAAAGTACGCTATATGAATTATAAATTAAATTTTTAAATAATGTAATCAACTTTTATTAAAGGTTTGTTTTTCTGCTTAAATTATTAAAAATAAATCCAGATAAAAAAATTTAACAAACTACCTATTCAGAAGAAAGTTCCCAAGAGGAAAGAAAACTATTTACAAGAAATTGGAAGCCAGATCGGTTAAATCCTAAATATTTCTGCTACAAGGAACTTTTTCATTAGTTACACGAATTTAAGTGATCAAACAAGATTATATACTGCATATACTAAAAGAGAAAATATTTTTTTTTTAACTGTAAAAATTTATTTTAAATACAGAACAACTTTTATTAAGTATAAATAACATTAAAAAAATAACATCAAATTTAATCTTTAACAATTATCTGAAGTAATCTATAATATATTTAACTATAAAAATAGCAAATTATGATTTCAATTTTCTAGAAAACTTTTAGATTTTCTTTAATAAATAATAAGAGTTTCATTGATTTTTTATCAATTGGAAATTTATTAATATGTTATTAAAAAGAAAGATAGAATAAAATTCATCAAATTCCTGATACTTTTTAAAATATTATACCAGATTATAACAGAAACCGTGATTACTGTATTCGATCTCCTGAAATGGTTTTAACATTTGAATGACATACAAATAAAAATTCCGAATAATCCAAATTGACATTCGAAGATTAATCTAAAATTGAACGATAATCACATAAAAGAAATCATTATTTTTTTTCCCTTCTCCAAAATTTCTCTAATTTTTATAACAACAAATTGATTCTGAATTTATGCTTCTTATAAACATTGTTATCATTACATCGCAAATTATAAATCAGGAATTTTAATTATAAAAATATATCAACGCCAATAATTCTATTTTTTTCCTCGATTAAAATGATAATTGTAGTAATTTAATCAAAGGGGAAAAAATATATTAAAATGATTTTAATAAAAATATTTAATTTTATTTTTTCATTCTGGTTACTTTCTGTAATTATATTATGATCGAATTCAATTTTCAATAACATTTTTTTTTACGAAGTTTCAGTTGGAAAAGAAATAAATTAGTTTAAACACGTTTCCCAAGTTTGTTTTTGGGATATTGAAAAAATATCAGAAATATTCTAGAGTTTTTTTTTTTTTTTTGCTTTTAAAACTTTCAGTATTTGCAATAAGTACGTATAAAATGTAGTATGTTTAAGTATATATATATTTAATTAAAGGTTAAAAAGACATAAACACTTTCGTACTCACACCAATCGAAATTCAATAAATCTCTTGGCTGGTTATGAATTAATTTCAGGTTGCGCAGATAAGAGTAGCTGATAATTTAATGATCTAAAATATCTAATGACTTAATCTTAATTAATAGTTTATTTAAAGTAATAAATCAATTTTTGTATTAGTAAAAATCGTTCAAAATTGATAATCGATGAGAAACGATAATGATATATTAGATTAATTCGAGTATTTTCTATAAAATTTAAAATTTTTACTTTCTAGAAATTTTTCACATTTACTCTTTGGCTTTCTGGCACCAGAAAAATCGATTAAATTCTATTAAAATATATATATATA
>AYEL01082951.1:0-81835 GCA_000484575.1 Olivierus martensii | reverse complement strand
TTTTTTTTTAAATTACTTCTGGATGCATTATTGGAAATGATATACAATTTACAACATTAATAACTTAATATTGCTTATTACTTTGTTTCATTTTATTGGAATATAAATTAAATATAATTTGTTAATTAATATCTAAAGATTTTACATACATTCTTTTAAAATTTTATGTAACAAAAAGTTTTTTCTTATTTATAATAAATATACAGTATGTACTGATGAGCAAACAAACAGTTCTATTGAAAATGGATCCAAAAGTAACTAGATCAACAAAATTCTTTAGTCACAAGATTCTTAAAATTCAAAAATTATTATTTTGGAAATATTTTGTGAAACAAAATGAATATTAATCTCCGATTCCTTAATAAACTAATAAGACAAATTTTATATTATTCTATTGGATTTCAGGTTTTAAAATTGTTTATATTTACAAATCTAGACTTAATAAAAAATAAAATCCCTTACAATAAATTAGAAACAATTAAACAGTATTTTAAATTTTAAAATGCAAAAGTTTTTCTTCTGATTTATCTTTGTATAATTAAAATATTAAAGTATGCCTTTGTGTAATAGAAATATATTATTATTTTTTTTGTGATTTTTATATAACTAAAAAACAACAGAAACAAGCACTATCAGCAAGTAAATGTATCTATTACTCATTATTAATATACAAATAATAATGTTTTTGGCCTTCTAAATCTCTTCAAAACATTACTATATTTACTAGTTGACCTGTGCTTTCTTCTATTACTTTAAAAATATTTGAATCAGAAGATTAAGCAGAAGCTGCAATAATAAAAAGAGAATGCTCAAAATCTTGTACTATCATCTTTCTATTAATAAATTTCTCATAATATTGTTTCTTCTTCCTATTTATCTTTAGCAGATCTAAATATTTTTAAGCTTTTTATAGCTTTCATCATTTCTAAAAACTATTGAAAATTTCATTTTATCCAATGAAAAGTTTCATCTTGAAATTTAAAAATGGCAAAAATGATTAGATTATTTTTCATTTCATATTTAAGACCTATTTATAAATTTCATTATTCTGACAATAATATTTTCTTCTAAATATTTATATAGTTTATAAATAAAGAAAATAGAAATAAAAAGCTTTTCCTTTAAAAATTATTTATATTTTAAGAATATATCTGAATTATGATATTAATTATATAAAATTTCAAAAATTTATAGAAAATGTCCAAAAAATTATTACAAATCAACTAATGTAATAAAACAAATATTTCTAATTAACAGAAAAAGAATTTTAATTTTTGAAGATAAAAATAATGTTTTTTTATGTTGAAATAATTTTCATTTATCATAAAAAAGTTTTTCATTGTAAAAATTCAATTTATAATGTCTTTATGAAAACTGTCTTAATTCATTAAATACAGCAATAAATCATCAATAATAACAACTAATACTAACAAAAATAATTTTAATATTGCTAATTAAAAATAATAATGCATAAAATAAGAATATACTGTATATATTGTTTTAATGTTAGCTGCAAAATGTGTAATACATTTGATATTCTATTTTTTATTTATTAACATTGAGCATAATATAATAGTCATCTACTTTTGGAAAGTAATTTAATCTATTATTATTTTAAAATTCATACAAAACATTTATCCAAACATGTTTAAATTCATTTAAACATTTATATTATATATATTAGAATCTGTTGAAACAGCAGATATCGTTAATAATATTAATGCAATAATAATCTTATTACATAAAATAGCTTATGTTTAGCAATTAATATAATGATATAAATATAGTATTGTATAAAATATTTTAAGAATATATAAAATAATATAAAATATTTGTTTCGAACTTGATTTTACAAATGATTCGTTATGAAGCAATTTTTTTTCAAAATCAAAATATTCTGTTTTTTATTTGCAGTTTCTCTCATTAAAATTTATTAGATTAATTGGAAAAGGGCTTTAGCATTATTTTTAACATAACATACTAAGGATGATGACATCGCCCATACGTATGCACTTGTTTATTTTTGATCATTTGCCAACTTTCAACGAATTTTTAACGAGAACAATGATTTCTTAGGTTCGTTGATTTCTGTTCACGTTCAGTATATTTAATTAACTCTAATTTAATTAATGTAATTTTTTTGTGATTATGGACACGCAATAATTTTGATTATATCACAAAATACTCAAAAAATATATATATATTATAAATGTCACTTTCATTAATTAATAACAACAGTAGTTGATAAAAGATTTCAAGTAAAGTGTACGTATAAAAATACGCAATGCCAATTTATGTGTTTTATAAATAAATAAATCTGTGATTTTTATATCATATGTACGAATATTAATCTTATTATTATTGTTTTGGCTAATATATTTATCATATTAAATTTTTTTGTTTTTGTTATGAAATAGATTGATAATTGTTTAATGCTTTTGATGTTAATGTATATTAAACAGTATATATAATATAATATAACCGATGTTGTACATCTTTTGTTTCATTATAAATGTCTGCCGAACAGGCTTCCTGATTCGCTGGTTGAGTATTATAATTGATGGGGAATATATACTTACCTTACCTTTTTAGTGGCGTACAACCTGTTCCATTTGCTGCAGGTAGTTTTTATATATATATAAAAAAAAGCTGAGAATTATATTCGTACTCTATACATTCCTGCTTTCAGATAACGTAAGTAACGTCTGTTAAAAATTTTGGATAGAATGTTAGTCTTGAAATTACCTAGAATTTTCCAGCCTTTATTATTTTTAGTTACTGAGAGAGATAGATTCTAAATTTATCTTATTTTCTTTTTATCTTAAATTAACTTTATTATCAAGAACTTCAAAAAGAAAAATTTATCGACATCCTGTTTAATTAAGCAAGTTTCATTAATTCATTTTTCTAAAAAGCAGTCTTATTTTAAAATTATTATTTCTGTTTTTTGTAGCAACTAATTTAAGAATATTTTTCGAAATACGCAGAATATTCTGCGTAATTTTTGAAAGTGCTTTGTGGTGAATAACCTAAACGTTAGTGTACCGGTCTGAAATAATGCCAGATAATTTTTTTTTGTATGTTGTTGCCTCCAATCTCTGTAAGATTAAATGCATTATCAAATATACAACGTAAAAAGTTATTTGCTAAAAATAAATTTTGTTTGTTCTCGTTGTGTGGTGGTGGTGATCTAATCTCAGTTGCTGAAATAAATCTTATTTTAACAATTTAAGTCAAAAGAAAAATTAAAACTTTCGAATGCTGTATAATGCCAAATTTCGAGCTGATGGATTGAATGTAGAAAATAGAATTTTAACTGAAACAGCAGATATCGTTAATAATATTAATGCAATAATAATCTTATTACATAAAATAGCCTATGTTTAGCAATTAATATAATGATATTATGTAATGCTATAGTAAATCATGTTATCTATATTTGAATTAATTCGTCATCATCACCTTTGTTAATCAATCTATTGATTTTTTTAACGTTATCTGAATTATAAAGGTCGTTTTTCACATGTGATACGAATATAGAATATAATTAAAAAATGAAATACAGTGTACCATCAGTTGAACTTATAAATGCACTTCCTGATATAAATTAAATATTAATAATATAAATATAAATGGATATCGTTTTATTATATAATAATTTATGATCAACAAAACACAGGAAGATAATAGATGCTAAATTTACATATTCACGTGTTCGATGATCCCTTGACGGTTTACCCATCATGCATTGCGTAGAGTTGATCCAAAGCTAACCCGAGTGACCTCTATTGAGTATGTTTAGTACAAAGGAAAACGTAATTGGACAATATTTTAACAATGTCATTTAAATAACTAATAGAGTTTGATGTAAGTAAAATATTTTCCTTCTGAATTAAGATTGGTCGATGTCCTCGTTTTTGTTTAGAAACTGAAGATGAAACAATATAGAACTGTAGATACTGGAATGTAAATAATTCGTCTTGATTAGTAGGTAAAGTTTAAAATGTTGTTTGACACGAAAATAAATTTTGCCATATTTATTATTATTATTATTATTATTATTATTGGAAGATACTGAAATTGCCATAATGCAATAGCAAAAATTAATTTTTGTTTTTTTTCGTGTTTAAAGTTATTATTATTGGAAGATACTGAAATTGCCATAATGCAATAGCAAAAATTAATTTTTGTTTGTTTTTTTTCGTGTTTAAAGCTTCTGCTATTTATAATAATATAAATAAATACAGATAGTTATTGCTAATCAAAGAAATCTATTAGTTATATGATATACATGATATACCATTTTCCTGATAGAGCTTTTAAAAAAGCAGCTGAAATGGCAGTCAGTACAGTGACACAATATAATCTTTTAATTCTAAGTTATGGCTTTTGTTCTATGTTGTTGTTTAAACTGTCATAAAATCTGTTCGTACTTCACTTGTTTTAGATAGGTATTAAAAGTAATTGTACAGAACCAACATCTTAATTCTTAAAACAAAATTGTTAACATATTTAAATTATATTAAGATTTAGGATATGGAAAATTATTTATATCTTTATCTCTGTAAACAGGAAAGTGTAATATAGACTGTGAAGAATAGGATATATATGGATATATATATATATAAACACAATTTTGTATCAAATTATTTCCTGCCATAAAAATTAATATATACAGAATTTTTGAAAATTTGAAATTTATAATCATATAAAATCAAATAACTAACTAAATATATTTTTACTGTATTAAATAAAAATAATTTAATGGTTCAAGTTAATATAGTAAATTTATGCATAAATTATATATGCATGATATTACAACATATAAGTTATGGCATATTAGTTACAAGTTATTTATTCCTAGGTTTAGGTTAGATCAATTGTTTTTTAGATGGTTCCTCTAAAAAATTTATCATCATAGCAAACTAATTATATTAATTATTTGTTTTTACTGATTTATTGGCTGTTATGTTGATAATTTCATATTTCTAATACAGTGAAACCTCACCTAACGGACACCCCTCAATAATGGACATTGTAATTCCCTGGCAGTAATACATGGATGTCTATGGGAGCATCCCCCCTCAATAATGGACACGGACACTTAAATTTCGATAATAACGGACAATAAAAACTAATAAAAGTACCATATTACAGCTCAAAATTGAAAGACGAACGAAAATCGTGAAAAAATTTTTTTATTTTTAATAGTGATTCCACAGGATTGAAATTAATAGCGGAAGTAGAAATGCATCTGGAGAATGAAGTTCAAAAACGTAAAATAAAACAAAGTAAGATGTCAGATTTTTTCCCCAAAGTGTAGAATAGTGTATACACTCCTGAGATTACATTCATATTTTATAAGTTTTCAAGTTTTATAATAATACTGTATCAATAAGTAGCATTCAAAATATTAATTTATAATCTATCTTCTTTATGTAAATTATATATTTGTTTTAATTTCTTTACTGTTTCAAGCTACAGTATACAGTATTTGTTTATTGTTTGTATGTTGGTATTGCAAAAGATAGTATAAATAAATAAATAATGATTAAAATAAACATTTAATGCTAAATTTATCGACTTTGTTACTCATATAACGTGAAAATTCGTATCATGCTAAATCACACCAAGCGAAAAATGGATGGCTCAGATGGCCATTATCCTCAATAGCGGACAAATTTCTGTTCCCCAGAGGTGTCTGCTATTGAGAGGTTTCACTGTAAATGGTTGAAGTGTATAATTTTCAATTTAATGCTACTCATACAAGATTAGCATTAAATTGGAACTAGCATTGGGCGTGTTTTTAAATTCAACACACTCCACCAGTGATGTAAACCATGTTTGTTAAACTGTAAATTCACCAGTGACGTAACTGGTGTATTCAACACTAACTCACCACATCAACCATAGTATTTGTTTGGTTGACGCTGGTGGATACAGATTTTGACGTCATTTTTTAAGATGGCTGCTTCCATGCGAAAAATAAATCTAAAGATAGGAAGATCAGTTTAAGCTCTGTGTGTTGATAGTTCTACAACAGATATTTTTTTTGCATTTTGAAAATATAATTTCCTATGTCGGTAATTAAAAATTGACTAGAAGAAGAACATAGACAAATTTCTGTTCCCCAGAGGTGTCTGCTATTGAGAGGTTTCACTGTAAATGGTTGAAGTGTATAATTTTCAATTTAATGCTACTCATACAAGATTAACATTAAATTGGAACTAGCATTGGGCGTGTTTTTAAATTCAACACACTCCACCAGTGATGTAAACCATGTTTGTTAAACTGTAAATTCACCAGTGACGTAACTGGTGTATTCAACACTAACTCACCACATCATTAGTATTTGTTTGGTTGACGCTGGTGGATACAATTTTGACGTCATTTTTTAAGATGGCTGCTTCCATGCGAAAAATAAATCTAAAGATAGGAAGATCAGTTTAAGCTCTGTGTGTTGATAGTTCTACAACAGATATTTTTTTTGCATTTTGAAAATATAATTTCCTATGTCGGTAATTAAAAATTGACTAGAAGAAGAACATAAAATAATATCCAAACAGTCAGCCATCTTGATGTGCATGTGTTGAATTTAAAAACAGTTGCTTTAGCATCCGCCGATGGATTGTTATGACGTCATTTTAGCTGTTCATCAGTGATGGAGAGTGTTGAATTTAAAAACGCGCCTATTGTCAAGGTAGTATCTCTCTCTCTCTGATTTTTTTTCAGCTGAAAAAAAAAAAATTTTTATTGCTAATTGATAAATTATCATAATAATTTTAACATAGAAAGTCATTTATTCTCTAAAAACAATTAGCGTATTTGAAAACTAATGAACAATTTAAAAGATGAATTAAGTATAATTTTAGAACATTTAATGATTTTTTTTTATGAAGTAATACTCATAATTGCTTAAATAATTCATAACTGTTGATATCAATCAAAATATATTAAAATTTATAATTTTCAAAAGAAATTATTAATTCATCATATTAATTTTTAGCTATTTAAAAATATAATAATGATTTATGCTATAGATTTTATATTAACTTGAAGTTGCCCATATAATTTTAAATGCTGATATATGCTAAACTTATATCTAGTTTATAATTTTATTGTGATTTTAAATTGTCTATAAATAATTTCTGATAGAAACATCCACATCATCCATATTTAAAATATTTTGAATCTTCTGATATTTATGCTTGCATCAAAAGTATCTTATTAATAGAAATTGTCAAGTTTGAAAAAGTTTTGAAAATGCCTTTTACTGTGTTTTAGTACTAGTCAAGAACTCTTACAGAAATAAATTTCGTTTCAATCCGTTTTCCGGTCCTTGCGTCCTCCCCTTGTCAGTCAGCCAGCTAGTATATTGAACATGCTTCAGGCAAGATGCTGAAAAAAAGGAGAAAAACACTTCAATCTGATATGAACATCAACCATATTCCTAGAGCATCAGCTAGTCTATGCAAGTCATACTGAATTCTTTGCATATTGTATTTTTAAATAAAAATGTTCCAAAAATGATACATATTGTAAACCAAAAAGTAAGTTAAAGCTAAGTAAGTACATTAGAAATTCTTTATGGGAAATTTAAAATATTACAGTTTGAACAATTAGAATGTGATTGATTAAATGTTTGAAAGTTTATAATCCTCCTAATATGCCAGATTAATCAGGATCCCTCCTGATAATCTGGCATATCACATATTTTGGAACTAAAATAGTATCAAGGATGCTGGACTATTGGAATTTTTATTGTAACAATATAAATGTTATAAAGTAACTTTTAACATATATTTTTATAGCAGTGAGACATCTATAAAAAATTTAACTGATGAGGAAGTAGATGAAGAAACTTTAGAGAAACGTAAAGAGAATGAAATGACTAGACAGAAGATGGCATTGTTACAACAACAAATGCACTCTCTCTCTATTAGAAAAACAGTAAGATTTACTTATAAACAATTTACAAACTTGTCATGCTTATTCAATAGCTCTGCTTTCCATTTTTCACAATAATAAAATAAACAATATCTACATCAGAAGCAAGGCTATTAATTAACATATATTCTCATATATAAGCGATCTCTTGTACTTTAGAGTTTAAAAATCTGTAAAAATATGAAGCCTGTGTATAAACTGACTTTTGAACCTTTCAAATGTTAGAAGAATATAACATTGAAATAATGCCTTAGACTCCCTATTAACAGGCTCCTACAGGAATGGATCCTAAGTTGGATAAATGAATGGCTGATTAATCCGTAAACACATGCAAAATACCATTTATAGGTTGTAAATCAAATAAAAAATATACATGTTTTATATATATAGTTTTTATTATTTAATTTGCTATAAATTTTATTTAAGTATTACATACTTAAATAAATATTGATAATCTTCATTTGCCATTATGACTTTTTGAAGAAAGTTGTGAAATCACACCAATATTTGATAGGAATTATTTAAATAGCAACTGAATTATCTTGCTATTAGATATCACAATTTCAAGCACTTTCTTTCTGAATGACTTACAAAACCAAATTTCTTAAGTTCATTAAATAACAATTTTAAAACAAGGCATTTTATAACAGCAAACTGAATAGATATTTTTATTTTGTGAACGTGTCTTTATAGAAGAATGTATAGTCGAAAGTACTTCACAAAATAAAATAAATTTACTTTTTTATTTTATTTTCTTATTATTGAGTTTACTGCTATAAAGTGCTTGTTTTAAAGTTGTTATTTCTGAATGACTTCTTTTTCATTTTTATTTCTGCCCAGTGGTCAACAAAAATATGATTGGCTAAAGCAGAAGCTAGTTAAAGTGAAACCGAATAAGAGGGAATCTACTATAGATTATTTTTTTTATACACCGTATATACTCGTGTATAAGCCGAGGTTTTTTCTAAAAAAAAAAATTTCTGAAGTGGGGGGGTCGACTTATACACGGATCAAAAAAAGCAATTTTTTTTTGGCTGGAGAAATTGAAGTAATAAGCAAAACCATAACATTGAACGCATCTCCTGAAGACCAGGAAGGAAATTTTGCAATAATTCATTTAATACAGTACCAGGTAAAATTTTATCTTACCTCGATGTGATCGAGTGCGTTGCAGCGCCAACTCCAACTTGCGTCTATATACTGTAATCAGATAGGCGATGCCATGCTGCCTGATACAACACGACGCAAAAACTCTACAATCAATCAAGAACCTTACCTAGGATTCATATTTGATCAATACAATGCGACATGAACTCAACAATCAATCGAGAATCTTACCTAGGATTCATATTTGAGTGAAAATATATATTTATTTTTCATTATTATTAATTAAGAATGTTTTAATTCGTTCGCTAGTAATCGATAAATATTTATTATATTTAACTCATTGCTGATTTTAATTCATTTGCTAGTAATAGATAAGTACTTATTATATTTAACCCATTGATGATTAAATAGATTGAAAAATAAACTAAAATAATGTTTAAAATAACGAAAAAATAATAATTATTTAAAATAACTATCAAAAAAGTTCATTATCTTCAGTCTATCAAAAAAGTTCATCATAAGCAAAATCAAAACTTCGAAATCGCACAATTAACGTCTAGAAATCATGTTGCACATGTCATCTTAACGGTGTATGACATCATTGTTAGGGTGATCCACTCATTTTAAAATACAATCAAAGATTTGAATATGAACCATAGATTTTAACATTCAACTTAACTATAGGGAAAACAAAACTTCGAACAGTCTCTTGGGAGCTGCGTGATGTAGACGTATTCTAAAGGAATTTTTACTGTGATAATATAAACTTTTTTTAGAAAAGAAAAGAGTTATTTAATAACAACAAATAATAAGAAAATATTTTTATGTAAATTATAAAAATTTATTACTATTTGTTAACTTGCTATTTTCTGAAGCTACATCATCCTAACGATAATGTCATTCTCCGACATTAATCTCGCTTCAGAGTAAAATTTTACTTTACCTGTGCGTTCGAGCACATCGCGGCGCCAAATCCAACCTGCATTTATATAAGTGCATCAGATAGGCGATGCCACTCTGCTTGATGCGCCATGACACAGAAAAACAATTTAACATGGGAGACATAACAGACCTTGAAAATTCAAGTGCTTGTTGTGATTTCTTGAATTATTAGAAGCAGCAGAACTCAGTTGTTTATAGTTATATTATTCACAATGAAATCTTTGAAAATGTAGGAAAAATAATTAATCTACTACCTGAGAAACATAAATCCAACACAAACCAGGAAGAAAGAGGCAAAATCAGAACTTACGTGATGGAAATTCAAAGATTCGTCAACGAAATACTTGGATCTATTCAAACACTACTCAAAAACTCAGTAAATGAAAAACCTTCCTATGCAGACAAACTCAAGCTTCCTAGAAAAAGCTCCAGTAGTAAATTAGTTAACAAAGCCATAATTATAAAAATTTATTACTATTCATTAACTTGATATTTTCTGAAGCTACGTCATCCTAATATAATGCACAGCCATGCATAATGTCATACACCAACATCAATCTCGCTTCCGAGTAAAATTTTACTTTACTTGTTGTGATCGAGCGCGTCGTGCCACCGAATCCAACCTGCATTTATATAAGTGCATCAGATAGGCGATGCCCCACTGCCTGATGCTCTGCAACACAGAAATTCTCGACAATAATCCAAGAGTCTTATGTAGGCGTGCTGCGTTGGATCACTTTAGCTAGATTATTGTCAAGACTTTCTGCTTTGCGGCGCATCAGGTAGTGCGGTGTCGCCTATCTGATGCACTATGCAGGGGTCACCAAACTTTTTTGCACAGTGGGCCGGATAACTGACAAAATGACAAGCGCAGGCCACATAATCATTATATACAATACTTGCAAGCAGAACGAAAGCTCTGAGAAAAAGACGAAAAAGCAAGTTCAGCATTCTGTGTTAATCATGGGTGAGTGGCATCATTAAAAAATTAATATTGACAGATTTTAAAGGTAGAGGGCACTCTAATTTTAAGAAAATGAATTTAAAAAATGCACATATTTGTAACCAAATCGAAGAGATACTCAGAATTTCAAACACATTCTAGGAAAATTCATTCAAAGTATATGTACACAAATATAGCTCTAGCAACTGAAGGGGTAATTAACTTAAAATCCTGGGATGGTGTGAAATAAGCAAACATTACAATAAACAAGAAAATCTAAATACAATATTTTAAAATTTAAAATACTAAATTTAAAGCACATAGCAGCAGCCAGGAGGTCTATGCACACGTGTGAAGTCCTAGTATTCTAAACATAATATTTAAATTAAAATTGTATCACAACGTTTCGTGTTCCATACATTTTATCAAGCAAATTCAAGTACCGTCGGCGGACCGGATCTGGCCCGCGGGTCATAGTTTGGTGACCTCTGCACTATACAAATGCAGATTGGAGTCGGCAGCGCGATCTGCTTTGCGGTGCATCAGACAGTGCGGCATCGCCTATCTGATGCACTATACAAACAGATTGGAGTCGGCAGCGCGATGCGCTTGATTGCTTCGGGTAAAGTAAAATTTTATCTTTTAAATTGATATATTGGTGTCTATTTATTTTATATATATATATTTAAAGTTTCAATAAAATATTTATTTTGGCAAATTGCATTAATATATCGGTAACTAAAAATCAAAGATCATGTAATTTATCGTTTTCGAATTTTTATTGAATTTTAAGTTCTAAAGTCTGGGGGTAGGCTTATACACGGGTTATGCATTTTTACCGATTTTCAAACTCTGAAGTTGGGGAGCGGCTTATAAACGGATCGGCTTATACACGAATATATACGGTAATATTTTTAATATATTTTAAATACAAATGTTCACACATATTTGCATATTTTTTAATAGTAGAATCAAGAAATAGATTTTTTTAGATCTCAAAAGGGTGTGGACAGAATTCACCCACCATATAACTTGTGTGCCATAAAGAGTGTCTTCTTTCTTTCTCTAGTTGTCTGTCACCCTTCTTCTGACAAGATTTTTATCTTTCCTTCCTTATATTTTTCTATACTCTTTTCATTTCATCCTTCATGAGAACATATTACTTTATCATATTAAGTAATATGATAAAGTATTATGAGACATATTACCATAAGACATATTACTTTATCAATACAAAGACAACAAATGCTTTATATATATACCGATATATATTATTAGGTATATTTGTGCAGTATCCATTTATTTTTAACAAAAAATAAAAGATTCTTTATTTCTAATGAAGATAATGATCTTCATTAGAAATAAATATGTCTGACTGTATAGTTGGCATGAAGGCACTACAGAAACAGTGCATGAATGAACTGGCAAGTTTTCCAATTTTGACAGCCCCATGTATATGCCAAACCCCTCTTCAAAATTTTTTTTGAAAAATTTTGAAGAGGGGTTTGATCCAAAACCGTTTGTTAATATTTGTAAAACAGTTTTCACATTTTTAATTAACTTTTAGTCTGATTTACCAGAAATATAATACAATATCTGCTAGATTTAAACAACAGTATTAAGTATTATAAATAATTTGAAAAATTATAAAATAACACTTAAAATATATTGTTTATAATCTGTAGTGAGAGTTTGCTTTTAGGAAATACAGTAAGACCTCGTTTAAGACTGTTTCAATATAACACGGTATTTTTCGAATTCTATATCTTTTATTGGTGCAGTTTTTCAAACTGTTATACTCACATAAATCTGAAATTGCACGAATTTGTTGCTTTAAAACTCCTATGCCTTCTTACAGTGCATTTGATATCAATGTAGTGTAGTTCAGTATATACAAAAGTTTGCTCGGTCACAGTTCATATTTATGATCGGTCATCAAGAGTAAGTGTTTTCGAAGATGAGGAGCAAAAAAACTTGCAACAGATTTTTTCAAAACAAGTTTAATCACTATTATGGATGAAATTAATGGATCAGTTATACAAAATGATCCAAATTTTGATAGCAGTTCAAAGGCAAGACAAAGTGTCATGGATGTGATGACTTGGTATCGACAATTGCATGCTGAAGGAATGAGGAAAAGACAAACGATGTTAGATGACTTCTTATTGAAAAAACAAAAAGTGTCAAATGAGGAAAAATCTTCATCACAAACATAAATGATTTACTCGAATATTTTTGATTTTTGAATACAAATCGATATTAGCAATAAAAATGTCTATAATTAATGTAATATAATAGTAATAATATATGTAATACAAATCGATATTAGCAATAAAAAATGTCTATAATTAATGTAATATACAAATCAATATTAGCAATAAAAAATGTCTATAATTAATGTAATACTATACAAATCGATATTAGCAATAAAAATGTCTATAATTAATGTAATACAACAGCAAATCAATATTAGCAATAAAAAAATGTCTATAATTAATGTAATACAAAAATAATAATATATATTACAAAATAAAATAAAAAATAGATACATATATTTTTTTATTGACTGTTCTGTTTCACCTATTTCATTATTTACGTGTTAAAATGACCTCATTTAGCACTTGGTTTCTTTGGAAATATTCCTCGCATTAAACAGGGTCTTACTGTAATGTCACATATGCTATCACAGCATTTAAATCATTCATAAAAGTAGTTTTTTAATTAATTAAAAAGAGATTAATTTTGAAAGATTTAGGGATAGTTAGCAAAAATATGTTATCTTATTTAATGTTTATTATAATATGACAATAAAATTTTGAAAATTTGATAACTTTTTTTTTTTTCAAAAATTTATTTTTTCTCAGATTATTATAGTCTTCTATTTATTTTAATAATATTTATTGATTTTTTTATATATACAAATGTTCATAACTATAGAAACTCTTCTAGTTATGAACATGTTTGTACAAATTTCATGTTTGCATTTACAAACATAAATTTGAAAATGAAATTTCTTAATGTATAAATAAACTTCCACTTGTATTAATGGTATAACAATAAATCAGCTGTATTTGAAGAGGAAAAAAGATATAATTTAATGGAAGTACTTTCGACTCATTAAGTCATCATCAGCCATACATAAATTTTATAATTAGAATACATCGTTTTTGGAATACATTGTTCAGAATCATAAATTATATCTTTTTTCCACTTCGAATATGGCTGATTTATTGTTATACCATGAAATTTTATGTTTACAATTACAATTGAAATTACAAACATGAAATTTCATTTTCAAATTTCATGAAATTTCAAAAACTTTTCAATAATTTTAAGTAATATGATAGCAGAATGCTCTAGAAACCAATATAATGTAAAATTATACAATTAGTTAACATATTATGGCAGTATTTGAAGAAGATGGCAATTACACCAAAAAAATCCTTGTTTTATATTTGGAACTCTTTATTCAAATCTGTTAAATAAGAAACTTTTAATTGGTCCAATTGTGAAATATTTTACAAAATATAGTATATAAACTTATTTCAGTACTTTGGAGCCAAAATAACAGCAGTATCTGAGTTAACAACGCAATACACAAACAAAACTTATGTATGAATTATACTTGTAACTAGAGGAGCACCTATATTGTAAATATTTAACATTTTTAATGTTTAAATCAATGCTATTAATTTTTTTAAATAAATTGACAGAAACAAAACTTATATACTAACAAGAGTATTCGATAAATATTGACTTCTTATTGATTGAAAACAGTGGAACACAATCTATCAGTCACGACTTCTCAAGGGGTCACAGAAAAATTGTTGGGGGTCGTGAAAATTTTGAGAAATTCTCATGTTAGATAATAAATTTTTAATTGAAAGAACTAAAAAAATTAATTTAAAAAAATACATGAAAATTGCTCAATTCATTATTGTGTGTCTGATCACTTTTGTGTCTAATATAGTTTGCATCAACTTTTTTATGTGAAACTAGTTTTTCAAAATTAGTTGCAATAAAACAAAATATTAGTCATGTTTAGATCCCAAAAAGAATTTACAGCTTGCCGTCTCAAACATTAAGCCAAATATGGAAGAAATTATGAATTTCATGAAAGCACAGTCATCACATTAATTTAATTTAAAAATTATTTTTTAATGTATTATAATTTTTTTTTTTTAATATGTGGTTTTTTCAAAAATCTTATATCAAATCATATGTACCGAAATATATTGTAAAGATATGAATTTGTATATAGTAAAATGACTTTTATTATTACTATCATTATATGCTTATAACAGAATGATAAGAAGAAATAATGGGTCATGTAAAATTTCAGTTTGAGTATAGGGGTTTCAGGTGTAAACAGGATGCACATCACTGATCTATAATAATCTTTAAATGATAATTAAGATTCTGTGGTTATTTCTAAATTTGTCTCCTATATATATACTACAATAAAATCTTACAATAAAATATAATACAATATAAAAAACATTGAACAGTGACTTTGTAAGAAAAATCACATTAGAGACAGTTCTGGGAAAGAATGATCTCTAAAATTTGGAAAGCCACAGACAGCATGCATCATATGTTCCTGACTTATGACTAGGATGCATTCACTTTTAATTCAAATATTTTATAACACTTGATTTCCTATATGCTTACTATAAATGTAAGTTAGATTTCCCAACCACCAAAATTTAAAATATTCAAAAAAATTTTTTTAAAGAAATTTAACACTATAATATTAAATAAACACAGTTTATTGTTTACAATGAAGAAAACATTCTTCTCATCCCAACAATATTTACAAGTAAGAATAAAACCTGCCAACACTTATAATAAAAATAAAGATAATACCAAGAAAAAACAAAAATGAAATGTATAATATTGTAATTGCATTCTCATACAAAAGTTAGTACAATATAAACATACTGAAAAAAGAAATTTTAGCTGATTTTATTTGTAATTCTAACATTTGGAATACTTAAATGTTTAATTAATAGAATAAGAAAGCAAAAAATATTTTGTTAGAAATATTATATTAGCTATAGAAATTATTATGGCTAATTTTTTACAATACAGGTAGGCCTTGTTAGTGCGAGTTCGAATAATGCGATTTCGATTAGTACGACTTATAAAATTGATACCATATTTGATTAGTGCGACTTACAAAATTAGTGCGAGTTCGAATAATGCGATTTTGATTAGTGCGACTTATAAAATGCGAGTTCGAATAATGCGATATTCGATTAGTGCGACTTATAAAAATTTGCGAGTTCGAATAATGCGATTTCGATTAGTGCGACTTATAAAATTGACATCGTTTTTCAGGAATTCAAATAATGCGATATTCGATTAGTGCAACTTATAAAAATGATAACATTTTTCATTTAGTGCGAGTAAATATCTGATTAATGCGAGTTAATAGACCAGTCTTACTAACAAATGTCCGTCCCCTTTTATGATGTTAATTAACAAATTAATGTTTTTCACTTAGTGCAAGAAAATATTCGATTAATGCAAGTTGTAAGTATAGATCCAGTTAGTGAGAGCAAATATTCAATTAATGCGAGTTGTAAGCATAGACCATCTTACTAACAAAGCTCCGCCTCCTTTTATGATGTCAATTAACAAATTATCTTACTAACAAAGGTCCGTCCCCTTTTATGATGTCAATTAACAAATTAAAGTTACTAACAAAGATCCATCCCCTTTTATGATGTCAATTAACAAATTAATGATAAAGGTCTTTAATGCGAGTTGTAAGCATAGACCAGTTTTACTAACAAATATTCGATTAATGCGAGTTGTAAGCATAGACCAGTCTTACTAACATAGGTCCGTCCCCTTTTATGATGTCAATTAACAAATTAATGTTAATTTTCGTTTAGTCCATCCCCTTTTATGATGTCAATTAACAAATTAATGTTAATTTTCGGTCTAATGCGAGTTGTAAGCATAGACCAGTTTTACTAACAAAGGTCCATTTTAATGCAAGTTGTAAGCATAGATCAGTCTTACTAACAAAGGTCCATCCCATTTTATGATGTCAGTTAACAAATTCCGTTAATTTTCGGTTAGTAAAACCAGACGAGGAGCAGTCCAAGAATATGTTAATTTTTGGTTAGTAAAACTGGACGAGGAGCAGTCCAAGAACATTCACTTGGCTTTGAACAGGGTTAAACACGATGGGCTTTTTTGCCGTTAGCTATTTAACATTACTATTATTCAGCTTAGTTTTCGTATACATACAGTATAGTATAGAATTTTCTCTTTTTAAAAAGTATCGAAATGGATAAAAGGAAGAACACTTTTGACGATAAAAAAAAGTATCGAAATGGATAAAAGGAAGAACACTTTTGACGATAAAACAAGAAACAAAAAAAAGAAGAGGTTAGTGATTATGCTAGAGCAAAAAATGGATATGATTGAGATTTAGCTTTGCTACAGTATAGTACAGATTTTTCTTTTTTAAAAAGTACGGTATCGAAATGGATAAAAGGAAGAACACTTTTGACGATAAAACAGGAAAAGTTTATCGTATACATACAGTATAGTACAGAATTTTCTCTTTTAAAAAGTAACAATGATAAAAGGAAGAACACTTTTGATGATAAAACAGGAAACAAAAAAGAAGAGGTTAGTGATTACGCTAGAACATGGATAAAAGGAAGAACACTTTTGACGATAAAACAGGAAATAAAAAAAATAAGAATAAAAGGAAGAACACTTCTGACGATAAAACAGGAAACGAAAAAAAAGAGATAAAAGGAAGAACACTTTTGATGATAAAACAGGAAACAAAAAAAAAAATAAAAGGAAGAACACTTTTGATGATAAAACAGGAAATGAAAAAAAGAAAAGATTAGTGATTACACTATAGCAAAAAATGGATGTGATTGAGCGATATAAAAGTGGTCATGATAATTCACTGGTTGGTTTGATGAAAGTATGAGACGCGATTCCTGGTAAGTTATTAATTTAGATGATGAACAACGATGTAAAATATGAAAATAAATATTTCTTAAACAGTTAATATTGTGGTTATTTCTGTGCTGCAGTGGGTTAGAGCCCTTTTGAGGTACGACCTGATAGCCGCTTTTTTATATTTCCATCTATCATTGGACCATCTAGGTATAATTATTTCTATATTAGAAGGCTTTCTGTAGAAAAAATAAAGGAGATAATTGTGGTTATTCATGTGAGGTTGGCTAATGGCCAGAATCTCACAAAGCAATTACCATATTTTATATATAGTTAATACTTCGAATAGTGCGAAAAATTCATGGGACCCATTATTCGCACTAATTGAGGCCTACCTGTACTTTCATATGCTATGGAATTATGAATGTTGATATTGTATGTCATTTTCAGACCTTTTTCAAATATGAAGTTAGCAAATTTTGTGCAAATGCTCTCTTTTTTTTTTGAGATAAATTTCCATGTTCTTCTGAAATCTATATTCTCTCCTTAGAATGCTATAGTAAACAAAACAAACATTTTAAGTAGATATATAATAGTTATAATCTATATAAATAAAAAGCAATGTTTGTCTGAATATCTGTCTGCTCTGCATAGATTCCCCCACAGTTTGATCTGTTGGGACCAAACTTTGCATGGTGTCTTGCCAGGACCTTGTAAGTAACATATCTACTATGTTGTGATATCATTGTGACATAATATATTAAATCATCATTAAAACTGGATACAAAAACTAATGAATTTCAAATAAATGATTTATATGGTAAAATAATACAATAGATTCCTGACATGCAATTAATTCATCCAAAAAATTTTTTTGTAAACTGAAAACTATATAAGCCCAACAATACTTAAATTCAATATATATGAATGGGTATATTATCAAATGGAATGGCCAAATGAAATTTATGAGGATATTTTAAGCATGCAAAGAGAAAAATTTAAGGTTATAAGTAATATTTTTACAAAAAAGTAAATTACGGTAAATAAAAGCAAACAATAAGCCAAATAAGTAAGATAAATCGTTTGGCTTATTGTTTGCTTTTATTTAATATCTAAAGTAAGAAGTTTTACATAATTCATTATAAAAAGTAAATTGTTTAATGAATTTTCATTTGCATTTTATGGAAATTCAATAAAAATAATGAGATTTATGTATACAGATGAATTGAAACTGTGTAAGTTAGGGACCTACTGTACTTCTGTATAGTTCATTATCAACTTATTATCTATAAAATTCATAAATTTGTTTAAACTAATTTAAAATTATTTTATTACTAACTAAGGTGCCAATGTCATGATGGTATAAGAGTTGTCATATAAACTATATTATCTAAAATTCCCAAGCAGTATTGGTTACCGTAGCTAGTAATAAATATTATGTACATGCTTACAGTATTTTTTTGTTTCCTACAATGAATTTCTTTATAACATGAACTATCATTACAAATATATTCTTGAAGTGAAATGAAATAGCTGACAAAAAAGTGACATCATAGACACTATTGATGAAACTATTATAAGTGCAAATTTCCATCATAAATAATTGATTTCAAAAGTACAAAATGCCATAAATCAGAGCTTCATAAAATTTTATATATATGTTATTGTAATAAATAATTTTTCTGAAAAATTTTTTATTACAATAACTTAACATTAGAAATGCATAACATTATTTAAATACTGGAATGATAAAATTTGGGGCTTATTTTAAATTTTCAAACTCTAAAAATTAATTAAGGCAGCATCTATTCTTGAACTCAAAATAAAAAAAATAGCAATTCTTAGTTATTTTAAAATAAGATTTGCTTTTAGATTAAAATTTTTATTATATATATGTAGTTCATGTATAAAAATAAAAATGTAATTATAAAATTCAGATAAATTTATCAATTCATCATTTTATATGATATATTTATTTATAATCTATATATCACAATAAAAAATGCATTATTTTATCTAATAAATAATATGGAAAATTTATCTTGATCAAAAGAAGAAAGGAAATCTGAGGTTGATAACAATCTAAAATGTTAAATTCTATATTATAATGAATTTTGAATTTATATTAATAATATATAATGCTTTTTTGTATTTATTTAGCCATTGTTTTTCAAACAACTATTTTTGTTTCAGATTTTAGAAGCCTTAGATGATGATCCAAGCTGTCAAAGAATACATCTTGCTCAAAAATTGGATAATGTTGCCTGTATATTAAATGGTGAAGATACAGCAATATGCTGATTTTTATTGTCTACATCAGACTTTATCATGCAAGTGCTCCAAATCTAATCACATTCTGGAACAACATTCTTAAGAATCCAGCATTATCCATGTTCAGCTGGTCACGTTCCAGTGAGCTGTGCGTGTTATTTTAAGTGCCCAAAAATCTCATTAAAATGCCACAGTTTGTGGTAGAGTGCCAAGAAGAGAATACTCCACAATTCAACATACGAACAGGCCATGCAAATCCTGCCACTATCAATACAGGAGCGTAGTTTCTTTCCTTGCCTGCTTGCTGATCCTTTGTATTTAACAAGAAGAAGAAGAAAAAATCAATCTGCATCTAGAGATTTTGTGCTCATTTGGAAAACTGTGTAATATAATGTGCAATGGATCAATCATAAATTCTCTCTTGTGAACTTTTATTTTCAATCATTTCACAAAAACTGGATTTAATAAATAATAAACAAGGGTAGACTTTAAAAGTAGCACCCTCAATGCATTTCCAGACTTAAATCAACATATGGCATTACTTGATGTGATGATGCTGCAACACTATGCACTGAAACTTTTTCCAAATTGCTTGTGAATATCTTTCATTTTGTCACAAACTAGATCATACTGTCATACTTCTTGTATTTAATGTACTTACATAAGCAGAAAATCTTCCTGCTATATAAAGCTTCTAATAGTCTTGGCTTCTGTGCAAAGGAACCATTATATATATATTAAGATTGTAATGGTATTTATAGATGGATAACTTTAAGAAAAATCAATTTGTTTGAAAATTCGAAGTTTAAGGCAATTTTTTAATATGCCTTAAAAGAGTTTTTATACTCATCACTTATTAAGTTCCAGTCATACGTAATATTTCATGTTATTTCATATTGTTACTTTTATAAATTTTCCAAAATCTTTATAACTAAAAAAAGCAAACTTCCATTTCTATAATTCCAGAATTTTTAAGGAAACATTTGGACACTTAAAAATAAATTAAAAAAAAAAATCTAAAAATACGTTGGAATATGTGACAAATCAAATTTCGGAATTAACAGTGTTAGTAAATAGACTGAGATGTACATTGTTGTGACATTAGCAGGAAATTGTACAGAAAGAGATCATTGTTTGCAAGTGTTTGTATGATGTGTACAAAAATTTAAAAAAATTAGGCACTTTTTAGGTATTTTGCATCAAAATTGAATAGTCAAGTTTAAGCAAGGAATATTTTTTCCTTTCTGTATAATAAGTATGAATTTTTCTAAATTATTTGAATGATGAATGAAAAAAAATATCACTTAGGATGATAATATCCAGCCATAGAACCTCAACTGTTTGCACAAAAACAAAAATAAAAGGGAGGCCAAAATTTATTAAGTTCTATCTATGCAGTATAGCTTGCTGCACCAGCCTCAATTTTGGCTCTTACATACAGGGTGATCTTATCTTATTGAGCCAATACAAAACGCTAAATAAAAAAAAAGAGGCAGCACTTCCACTGTCCATCAATCACTTACTTAGTAGATAGTTGACAATTGTTGGTATCCATAATTTTTCAGGTGGAAGATATGTTGGTTACTGTGCAAAACATCGTCAATACTGACTATGTTTGCTGGTATATAAAGGTGTGCTTCATTTCTGGAAGGTCTTGGCAGTAGAGCTGCCAAGTTTGAAGAGTATTTTTTATATGCCGAATGTTTCTACGTCCTCCATAACATGAAACGATGCCAATAAATTTTATTGAAGAAACATTTTATGACTCTGTCTAATACTTTTTAATGTGATTTTTTTCTTTAATCGGAAAAAAAATGCAATTTATTGTGTCGTACATCTACATCGATATAACCTTATTTATTTATAATAAAGATCATAATTTATTCAATAATAAAAAAAAATTAAATTACTTTTTTATTATTATTTTAATGTGGATATCAGCAATATCTTATAACGATATGTACATTTAATGTTTTGTATCCAACTTTAAAAGTTTTTTGATAGAATAAGATACTTAGCAAATCAAGAATAAATAAAATATTTCTATAAATATAAAAATAAAATTGCAGTATTGCGTTTCGGGTTATTTTAATTTTTAATTTCGAGTGTTATTAAATAATAATTTTTTATATGAGCAAAACTATAAATATGAAAATTTTAAATTTTCAAATATTTGATTCCGGATGTCAATGTTAAAATTAGAATTTTTGAGTCGTTTCAAAAGCTAATTTGAAGCGTTATTCTTGTCTGTAATAGTTAAATATTTGTAATACTAAGCACTCAATTGATTTTTCAAAGTTTCTATTAAATATATTTGCTAAAAGTATCACAGAAGCGTTTAAATGCTCTTGCACTTCTAACTTAAAAGTTCGTACAAAACATAAAATTACCGAATGAATACGGTCGCTAAATTTTAATTTAAATTGATATTTTGCCAAGCCGTTTATCAAACTACAAGTATATATAATGTAACAACGTCGACAGTTTGCTATATTATTCTGAATTCGCAAAACACTTCTATCCCTATGTTAAATCCCCTTTAGAAGATTAATCCTTCGGCAGAAGTCGTGTAATTGTATTGCGTTACCAAGTGCCAGACCGACGGATTATGTACATCTTCCCTAACTTGGCATTCGTAATTATGTAGCAAAACTAACTACAGCATCCTCCATTAATTATAAATTCTATTAAAACTCGGCATGGCAGATGGTATATGACCATGTTGTTTAATTTAATCTGCCAGTAATATGGTTATGGCCCGTCATTGTCGGATGTTGCGCGCTGTTTGTTCATTTCGTATCCTGTCGAGGACATCCGACTTTTCAACACGTAAGTGGATTTCGAATTGACGCTAAACAGCCAAGTACCGAATTATAGACCTACCAAGACATTATTCTATGCATCTCATTTATTTTACTGCTAATATTTTAAATGGAACGGGTCTGTTATTTGTTAAAGACCGTTAAATAAATCAGATACGTGTAATTTCGTAATTCGCGAATAAAAAATTTCTCCAGATAACCTTACACGTTGTAATACTGACTATAATTAGTATAAATATATATTAATTAATATTTTTTTCGGATTGTTTAGTATTCAAACTAGGTAACAGGCATTCACTTTTCAAGTTACAAGGTTATCGCAATTCACGCAAAAACTTTTAATAATAATAATATAAGTACGAAATCGTGACTTACAACAAAATCAACAAGTCTCTGTGGCCTTCGAATGTGTAAATAAATTGATGGATCCTATTAAATACGTATTCCGAAGTTATAAAGCTCTTGGGCTATCATCAGTAGTTCGATAGCTGCAGGTAACGCCGAAGGTATTAAAATATATCTTAGGTTGTTGCTGTTATTACTACAGTAATATAAACCAAATTTATTTTTGATAAATATCAGAATTTTATTATGTTTCAGTAACATATACGCTCGCCTATCCTCCATCTTGGAGAAGTACAGAGTGCTTAAGAGTTTACGAACAATTGAAAGGAGATTACATAAAATTACATATAAACTAACACTTTTATTGCTTCTAATAAAATAATTGTAAATAAAAGAAGTATTTATATTTTTATTAATATAAATTGAAAATTACTTTTTGTAAGCAATAATTTTATAATAATTCATGCATATAACTTATAGATATGCGAACATTCAGCATTAAATTTTAGATTTTATTCGCAGTTTGATCAAAATGTTTCTATTATTACTGCTTAAATTGATGATAGAATTATAAGTTTTATTGATATAAATATATGAAAATATATTTTTTTAAGATATTCTACATAAACGCGATAAAAAATTTCACTATTCAAAATATATTTAGATTAGTGATCTATAGTTCTAAGTTTGCTAAATATTTTAATTTTCTTTTTTATGTTTGAAACAGTATAAACCCGTGCAATCAGTGCGATAAATCATTAACTAGACCTACCAAATATCCGTTATTATTTTTCGGGACTCAAAGTAAACTTTCCTGAACATCATTTATCAAATTAAAACTTTCCTATTAAAGATTCGTTCTTGTGATTTAAAAAAAAAATAAGTAAAAATAACATTATCTCCGAAACTCAATTTAATTTTCACCGAATTCATTTTTATTTCATAATGGTCACCAAGGGAAAAAAAGAAGGGGGAAAAAAAGCAATTCGCGAAAAAATTCCCGAAAGATACGCATCAAAGAACTCAAGGCTAATGTCTGCACTTTCGATAATTTCCCGTACATCATTCATCTTGTATTTGAGTTTCATAATAAACAAAAAACTTTCTTTAGATAGTTTCTCCCGGTTATCTTTTTTTTTCTATCTCTCTCTCTCTCTCTCTATATATATATATATATATACCTAATGTTTGACTTTTCTCCTTAAAATATCGAGTGGAAAAAAAGTCATTTACTTTAGAGAAGAAACTCAGCAAACTGAGACGATATTGTCATTTGATCTGGCAGCCATCATTAAGTCATTTTCTTTTGGTGCTTTCCTTTAAGCCTCCTTCAAAAACGATCACGGCTTCCTACTACTCCTTTAACAATTTTCTCTTTCGTTATACTGAACTACAAACAACTGCTGGGTTCACACTTCGTTTCACCTTCTTTTCGCTTTGTTTAATGACTGTTTTATTATAAAGATATGAATATTCAACCGAAAATAAAACTCCATAAATAATTTAGATTTAATGAAAAAGTTCTTCCTCGGAATTACTTTTCTACTTTTCCAAAACTATTTCGATAATAGACTGACTCACCTGATGAAGTCTACTTACAAGTTAGAAATCTTTTCAATTCTTTTTTTTCATAGAGTTAATAAAGTTTCCGATAGCAGAACAAAAATGGTTTCCAAAACTATTTCGATAATAGACTGACTCACCTGATGAAGTCTACTTACAAGTTAGAATTCTTTTCAATTCTTTTTTTCATAGAGTTAATAAAGTTTCCGATAGCAGAACAAAAATGTACTTCATTTAAAAGTGTTTCAGAAAAATAAAACTTCATTCGAATTATTAATTGATAATTTTTTATTGTTTTTTTTGCATTAATTTTAATGAATATTTAAAAATATAAATGAGAAGTAAACCCGATCTTTTTGGTAATAAACAGAAGAATAACGCGTGGTCACTCCAACGACTTATTTTTTTTTATTTTAAATAAAAATAACAGAATTTAATTCTGATAATGTTTAAATTTTGAAAACTTTTTGTATCCTTCTTACATTATTTTAATCTACTTAACAATGTTTTTTTTTCCCCTTCTCTCTTTATTAAAGTTTTGATAACATTTTATAAAAATAAAACTTCATAACGAATTAAAGTAGACTTACATCCGTGCATTCAAAACAAAATCTACTTGGTTTTAATAGAGTTAATAAAATTACACTTAAAAGGACTACGAAGAGATGAAATTTCATTCGATTTAAGAACTGTTATAAATAATTTACCATTTTTATATTATTTATTTTCTGAAGTAGCCATTATTTCTAATAAATTTATAGCTTAAATAAAAAAAAAAAAACTACATGTAATCTACGAAACTACACTGATTCAATTGGTAAAATCTACTTTAAGATCCTTTCTATAAAAATAAGAATTAATAGCGACTTCAATAACAGAACAATACTTTAAAAAGTGCTTCAGAGAAATAAGCTTTATTCGATTTAAAAATATTAAACTAAGCATTTTATTTTTATACGAGATTTATTTTTCCGAGAAGAAATTACCAAATAAAAATCTCTACAACTTCAAAGGAAAAAAAAAAAAGAGAGAGAGAAAAGAAAAGAGTGATTTTAAAAAAATTTTAATGATTTACATTCTAACATACAAATAAAATAAATTCGAGGAGTAAAATTAGATTTACAAGTTAAAGAGTGTCTTAAAGAGTGAGATGAATCAACATCATCTCGTATTTTTTTTTCCTTTTCTTTTCTTCTTTGGAATATTTTTGCATCTGTCCTGAGCGTCTAAATTACTCGGGATTAAAACAAAGTTTACAGTTTTCTTCAGCCGACCTATCCACGTATTAGAAAAACTCATTTATTCGGTATCCTCAGCAATTCGTCCAGCACGGATTCGAGGCAGGCCATTTGTCTTGTTATTGAGTAACATCCATCAAATTGGTAATGACAGGCGATGGTACTTTCTTCCCTCTCTGTCTTCCCTCCTTCATTCTTTCCAGCTTCACTTTCCCCGATTTCCTAAGGGCAGAGGTTCTACGTGTTAAAATGAAGAGAAAGACGGAAAGGAGAAAGGAAGGGGGGAAGGAAAAAAAAGAAGCGCAACTTCACTTAATCATTTAGTTTGGTGTCGGCCATTGTAAAGAGCCACTCAATCTACGAACTGTTTTTATTAAATTTATTCTCTAAAAATTCGTTTAGATCAAAACAGAAAATGAGAAATTCAAAAATTGTTTTGTTTATTTTTTTCTTGATTTATGGTAATAGAATTTGACGTTTCGTGTTGCTTTTATTTTTTATTTTTATTTTTTCATTTTTGTTTTTTCGGTTCGTGTCGAAAACTTCGATATCTATATAAAGACATATCTACGTTTTTTTTTTAATCAGAAATGTTTACGATATTTAATTTATGAACTAGTTCGTTTTAACTTAACTAAATTATTTCTTATTTTCTACTAGCAATTAGCAAAAATCGATGTATTGTATCCGATAGAAATGCCAGATAAAAATGGCGATTTATCATATAAATTCTTAAATAAAATTAATTTATCGGAAATATCTCTTCTTGTGACTTCTATTAAATTTTTCGTATGAAAACGTTTTTCCCGTGATGTTTTTTATTTCTTCTTGCAACAACAGCAGCGAATTTGATTGCTACAAAGGAAAATAATAATAGTTCTAATCACTAGATGGCAGAGTGTGATCATAAACTCAAATCCTCTGGATACAAAATCCATAATCTACTTGTTTACAAAACTAAAAGGCTTCCATTAGATTTGTACCGATAGTTATTCCCAATCTTAGCGATACAATATATTGAAGTTACTACTGACAGTGAATTTTTTATTATTAACATTACAAATATTAACTACAAATTCATTACTGTGATATAAATTTATAATTTTTTTTTTCTCGACTTTCCTCCTTTTAGAAAGACGAAAAAGTTGTTTAAAAATTTATTGACGTTCTTCTGAACTTTATATAATATTCTTACAGATCGTAATATCTTTTAAAATCTTTAAATTATGCTAAATATGCTAAAAAACGTATAATTTTATAAATCAGTATTTGTAATTATTATAGTTTTGATGATATAATAATAATTTTCGATCATGCCATGTTTCTCAAGATATTAAACGCTCTTATACTCAAAATACGTTTAAGTAAATTTTATTAATAACTTTATCCGCTTACTTAAACTAACTGCAATTGTTAAACCCACTTCCTTCCTCGTTACGAGTATTTTAAAGGCTTACAATTTGCACTCTACTACTTAAAATTTCAAATAAAGGATGTGAAATCCCAGACGTGAACGTGGAAAACGCTATTTTTTTCTCTTTTTTTTTTTCTTCCTTTCTCTTCTTCTAATCTTCTTGTTTATAGAGATTTATAACAGAATTTAGCTGATAGATGGTGATAGAGAAACATTTAGCGATACAGTAACGCAAGACGGAAAATGCATATTCATCACCATGAGTCTTTATTAAATTTTAGATTTATGCAACTAAAATTCGTAAATTTATGTTGAAATTTTTAATGTTTATTAGTTAAAAATCTTCTTTTCTTAAACTAATTGTTAATAAACATATTATGATTATAGAAATACTGCTATAGATTATCTAAGGAGGCTATGTGATAACTATACTGCTACGAAATAGTATATAATTTTAAATTAATAGCACATATATTCAGATAGTTATCACATACTGTAGTTTCAGATAACTAGCACATATATATATATCACGTAGTTTCAGATTGCTATCCCATATATAGCATGTAGTTCCAGATAGCTAGTGAATAATATTATATAGGTAACATAAACTCAGATAGATGACTCATATGTAAAAACACAATTTCAAATAAATAGCACAAACATAGCGTATAGTTTTAAATAGATAGCACATAAACTTAGTTAGATAAATAGCAACTGGTAAGCTAGATAGTTCGTAGATAGCACGTAAGCGGCACATAAATAACAGATAGCAATTTTAATATTACACTGATCATTCAAAAAGTATGAGGATTGTTCGCTTGAGAGCTACAGGCAAAACTACATGATGCACATTTTTATCTTTAAGTGGACCAATCTACTGCATAATTCAATTATATGGCCACAACCGCAGATCACCGATCCGTATCCGCACATGCAAAACTCCGCCCGGCAGAAAGAATTCATAAATATTACCTATAAATCTATACTTTCATTTTCATCAACTAAACTGCCGTACAAAACAACTGTTGCCATTCATTATAATGTCACATAGTAGACACGGTACAGTTGACAATTTACAAATGAAATTGCCGATGTGACAGTTCTACTGGGCGTGGTGCTACAAATTCCCTTATTACCTCTGCAACAGTTCATAATTAATCTGTCGGTTGGATTTTATTTTTTATAATCTGTTTGGATTCACGTGTTCTTTATATATATATATAAATATATGCCACGTATTATATATAACTCATATAAGTTATATTTATAGAAATTAGTTTAGTTCTTAATCTAGCATCGGAGAATTTTCTTTAACGCTTTGCATCAACAAATACCAGAACTTTTAAGAATTTCCAACACAGCATTTCAAATACTGTTGATGGAAATTTCTTTGCCACATTTCACAGAAGGAATGTTTGAAAATCTAAGAGAGATTCACTTCGATTCGTTTTGCAATACGGTTTGAGTGTAAAGACCACAAGATTTGCAAAACTCGTTACAATTCCTATTGGCATACCTAAAACTCGGGAAAAAGTCGTTTTAATGATTAAAAAAGATTGCAATTTTTCTCCTCCCCATCATCTAATTTAAAAATAGCAGTCGTTTAAATATTAATTTATGCTATCGTAATAAGTAATCGCCGTAATTAATTATGGTAATACTTTATTTTTATCCGCATTTGTGCCATAGTTTAATTTCGCGATCGTTTTTCTTATTTACAAATAACCATTATCTACATCTTTCTTTTTTTCTTCTTTTTGTTATTTTTATCTTAATGGAATTTTGCTTCGACCTGGTCATTATTTAAATAAATAAGTGCACTATTGTGATCGATACAGAGAATGACTAATAACTTATTTTTAGTCGATGCACCAAATGATTTGAATATACTCTTCGCTCTAATGTCAGTTCATTTTTCAGGAGCAAAAAAAAAAAGCTTGTCGAGAAAAAGAAAAAAAAATCGCTTATAATTCATAGTCTGAACAATATATTGTGTATATACTTTATAATAATCGTGTACGGCTTTAATATTTTATTCAATAAGAGATTTTTCCTGGAGTAAATAGGCTGGAGAAGGAAGGTAATATAAAAGATAACGCGGATAAAATAGCATCCCATTTAATTATAATACAATCGGAATTTCATCTCTTCTAATCAGAACGATTTTCGGGCTACACATTTAAGTCAGTTCAGTGTAATTGGTATGCATGCAACAGTTTAAGAGTTTAAAGTTTCGTATAGGTAATTGAAATTTTAAATTCGGGGCCGAGTTTCTAAATTTCAAACGGAATTTAAATTCGATTCTTTACTGGCTCTTGGAAAAGAATAGCAAAGTCGTTCAGAGTCATTTCTCTCTGTCAACTTCACCGGAATAAATTATCTTAGCCGATCGAAACCATTCATAAAATATGGGTACTTGGATTTTTTTTTCTTGTTGCTATACTAAGAGTTTCCATTGCAGACGAGAAGAAATCTTCCATCTTTTCTCTTGACAATATGTTCGTTTCGAGGAGGAAATTGCTTCTGTCTTCACAGAAATGCAAAGTACCCAGTGGCTCGTAGACCGATCTCTATAAGAAAACTGAATCAGTGCAGCTGAATAAGTTTGTCTTCGGCTCCTTTTTTTTTTTTTTTTTTTTTTTTTTTTTTTTTTTTTTTTTTTTTTTTTTTTTTTTTTTTTTTTTTTTTTTTTTTTTTTCTTTTTTTGAAGAGTTTTACGGATATTTCAGCGAGATATTTACATCCCGATATTGAAAGATGAATGGTGTTTAAGAAAAAGTCATGAATATCAAACGATATTCATTAAAAATAATCCTATTATTCCCATTAAAAGACTGGAAAGTTTAATGACGCTAATTCAGTTTAACTCGATATTTATGAAGTTGTAAAGGCAAAAAAAAAACAAAAAAATGACGTTTATATGTTTAAAAATTTATCCGGCAAACTCAATATGTATTACTTGATCTCCTCATAACTCAATTAGATAAATATCTCAGATAAGTTAGAAGAATTCAGGACGTGTCACGCAAAAAAATAGGCTCTTGCCCTTTTAACTTGTCTTTAGAATTCGTTATTATTGTTATTGTTATTATTATTATTAATATTATTAATATTCACTAAACGATTTCCTCAATGACAGAATAATAATATAAAATTGTAGGCGTGCCGCTGTTTAAATGACATTTAAGCTTGAATTTTAAATGCGTATACGTCATTTAATATCTTCTTTCTTTGTACGATGTTGATTAAGTTTAGTACCTCACGTTGCTTTCGTGACAAAAATGGGATACAACGTGGATCTTAGAGAATGAAAACTGCAGGCAACCATCCAGAAACCTCTTTTATCCAGCTGTTTGTTTTGTACATTTACGGAATGAAACCAAACACGAGTTTTTTCTTCTAATATTTATATTAAAAAAAAAAAAAAGACAAATGTTGATCAAGCTCTTATCGGTAAAGCATTATCCACACGATTTTGAGTTAGATGATCTTATTTACGGCCATTAAACGGTAAATGTTTATTATTAGTTGGCTTAGGTATGTCATTGACTTATATGCCAGATATTTAGCGTAAAATACAGTGTAAATTTAACAATAATCTCTAATCGTATTGCCACAGTTATGCAAATATGCTAGTGTGCTCACCCAGATATGATTTGATGCAGAATATCTGAACATAAGTCATGCCTAACAGTTGTTACAACCCATATTAAATTAATATATAAGTATCTGACCCGTTTAAATATGCCAAAAATTAACAATAAGGAGAGAATAGTTTTGTATTTATTATCAATTAAGTAAGTTAAACTTCATCCATTTTTTTACATAGTATACCGTATATGAAGGAATATCCGAGAGGAGATCAGAGATAAAATTAAGGAATATTTTATAATACAATACAGGGTATTTTAAAGAGATATTTACAATGCACTATACGATATTTTTAGGGATGAAATGGGGATTTTTGAAGACAATACATCTCCCCGAACTTTGTAAGGATTAACTCTTTTTATGAGTATCTGTGACGCGCAGCGAGATAGTGAATTATTCAAATCATATAAAATAATGAGATCATATTTTCGGTTTGTTCTTTTATGGTTTGTTTTCTGGCAAAAATCTATTATTCATCCGGAAATTAAGATTGCAAAAAGTAATAATTACAGACAATAACAAAACGAGGTCGTTGCGACTTCTTAAGCGAATGAAAGAATGATAAACATATTTTTCACAATGTTTTTTATATATTGGTATAACTGTGATTATGGAAAACTATGTAGAAGATAGTTCTTCTGCTTTCTCCATTTCTCCATAACCAAAATGCCCTATGTTGTTCTGGCGACTTAACTTAGTTGTTATTTGTCAATCCAATATTTTTTCTTTAATTCTTTTTTTATCTTTTTAGTTGTAGGTATGTGATGTGAATATTCGATTCGATTTATCTGTTGATGTTAGAATATCTAATTGTTATGTAAATACCGTGTCATTCTCCGCGATAATCCGACATCTATAATCTCATTTGAGAAAGCAGCTTTGTCTGCAGTCTCATTTTGTTCTTGGATGTCTTCTCATTTGCATAGATGGCCGAACAGCTTGTGGCACAATTTGCCAAGATGTTGTCACAAACTAACACTTTGGCACTTTGAGGATAACGGACGTGGATTTACTTTAACGCGCTATCTTACTGTCCCCTTCGCTCGCTATGATGACTGATGAGGCACATTTTATGCTAAATACCCCCACCCGCTACGATCGGGTATATAACTTTTGGATAAAGATTAATCAAAAATTATAAACACTGTTCAATTATTCGGCTTTCATTTTTGAATATAACAGCGTGTGCGTGTTTGTGTAATAGGATCGCCGCTTCCGTTCTTGTACACTTACAAAACATTATTTGCATTAAAGCCTTTTCCGACTTTGTTTATATATGTATAAAGAGATGTCACTCGTCGGAAATTTACGGCTTTGAAAACTTTTAATACTTTTTGAGTTCTTTGCTTTACAGCTTATTGTAAAACTGCTGCTGGAATTTTAAAGGTTTATATACAAAAGTAACAGTAACGAAACTACTATAAAATACTTTATATTGTTTATTTTCAAATTTTAAAAAGCGGTCTGTGTAAATCTTTTTGTTTTCTTTAAGCAACAGTTTTTTCTTTCAAATTTTAAATAGTTATCGAGCAATTTAGGTATTAATTTTAACAGATGTAACGTAAAAATTACGTGATATGTTAAACTAATTCGGAATTAAGGGAGAAAATTACGATATTTTCAAATTTTAACAGGCTTTTAAAATTTTTATTGCATTAAATTACAAATATTTACATTAAAATTGTACGACGGCATCAATGGTAATTACTTAATTTTTTAAAAAATAATTCCACATAACATATGTTTAATGTCTTCGCGTTTTGTATATTATCTGAAAGCACAATTTGTATGCTGCCAATTTAATGATTTATGCTTCATTGATTTTGATGGGCGTTATAATTGAGGGTTAATAGCGGGACACACGCTCTGATCTGGGTGTGGTTAAAAATTGAATATCAGCCGTACACTATAATCACCGGCTACTGGAAAGTTTTCAATTAACATTAATTCATTCGAGTTTATGCACTTTTTTTAATGCATGCAACCGAGGTGGCTACTTTCAGTTGAGGAAAACTGCTGTATGAATGCAGTTGTATCACACGCATATATCGAGAGAATTTTCGTTTACTGAGTTACAACGTATCCACACCGAAACAGATCCTCATCTGCAAGTTACTGAGGAATTCGCTGTTGCATTTCAAGGTGATCATTCAGTTGCAGTTCTCATTGAACTATCCCACTTCCACTTACGAATTAACTGCACCCCTTTTCCGCTCCTCCAGCTATTCGTGTGCTTTAATTGTGCACAACAAAAACAAATCCATCAAATTATTTCTCCTCTAATAATAATGTTTCGTGACTGCAATCTTGGTTATTAGCATATAACGTTGTTTTCTCTCTCCGAAAAATATCTTAAGAATGACAACATTTAAATTTATAAAACTTAGCCATCAAAAGAAAATTATTTAATAAAAAAAACACGCCGAAAAATTCATAAGTAAAAATATCTCCTTTATAATGAAATACTCAAAAATTAAATTGGTGAATTTATAGATGCCATAATAAAATGAGCACAGCAAATGAAAGAGGAGAAACTTTTATTATATAAATAATCTACCTCGGGGGATGGTCCAAGTGGTTACTGATTAATCTTTACGTTTTCAGAGTTTTCTTGAGAGAACAAAGATGCAACATCTGTCTAATCATTAACATTGTTCGAGTACTCCAAAGAAAAGAATCGCTGACGGTAAAATATATAGAGTCATATTTCATCGGTAAAGGTATTTCTTGTTAATGAAATTGCACTGGGGATCTGACACAGTAATAAGCACGAAGGGGATGCTTGGATCGATGGAATTGGACCCTGTTGGTGGTACGTATTGATGATAACCCGCTTGGTCTAGTGACACAACGGGGAACTATTATTTATGCTTATGTTGTTTCGGGGTGTGGAGAGAATTTACAAGTATTAGATGAAGTCAATGGGCACTTGGTTATAGGCGGTTGTACCCCAAGTAAGTTTTTAGCCGGGTTATTAGCACTTTTAGCCTTCCTCCAAAACAAATATCTCATTCAATTAGAGAATGGATCTTCGTGTGTAGTAAACGGTGCGTGAAGCGTGTTGCATTAACATAGAAATGCTTATCGGCAACGATGGTCAGAAGAAAGAAAAATTATGTAAATGACTCCGAAGCAAACCATGTTGCGGGGTCTTCATCATAGTTTTTAAAAATATTAAAAATTCGTGTCGAAAATGAATATTGAAGCGTTTCCAAAACTTTAATAACGATAATCTTTTAATGCCTTATTACGTTTTGTGTTAACAGAAGTAAAACTAAAGATTAATCTTTACGGTGGGAAAGACGTTGATCGTGACATTACTGAAATCTTGCAATGTCTTAAGTATCTAATTAGTTTGCATTGAAACAGTTGATTCGATTTAATAGTCGTTACATCCAATTAGGTTCCGTTTCGTTGGTACTAAGTTTTGTAAGGTTGGATGTATCGTAGGCGACATTCATCCACTAATTTCCTTAACAATCAGTTCCTGTCAAATGAATTAGAAAATTAATGAGTACAACAATTGGCAGACCAACACATCTTTTAACTGTGTGTGAAAGACGTGGTTCCTTAGACACGTGTCCGAAGGATGTTTAATAAAGACAAGATGATTAAAGGAAAAGTGACGCTGTCAGAAATGTGTCAAATCTCTTCTCTCCAAGTGTCTGATATAATGTTCTTCCCAACTAATACATCACAACAATTGCCGTCTTATCATTAAGAGAGACTTTAACGAGCGCAATAAATGCTACACGCTCTCCCAAACTCTTTATTATTTCTTGGATTAACGAAAGAAAAATCAATAATTGACAAAAATACTAGCGTAAATGTTCTATCTAATAAAGCAAAACTTGATGTGGAATTTATCCGTCGGTGCTCTCATTCGAAGGAGGAAAAAAAAAACTGTCGATGATTAACAACGCTTTTCTATGATCAAATCTAATTGTTTGATTATTGCTCGGTTTATTGTTAAGTGATAAGATTATTCTGACGTAAAATCTCCTCACAGATGGCAGCATGTATACCGTCTATTCACTCACTACCAGGGTCAATAACCCAGAGTTACAGCAAAGAGGAAACAATGGACAACAGGAAAGAGGGAAGGCGAATGTACAAAAGCAGTTCAGTTATCTCTAGAGAATGTTTTGAAGTTTAACATTATAGAGTACTGGAATGACTCGTTTAAAAAGATTTGTTTTCCGACTTAAAGCGCTTTTTTATTATTATTATTCTTATTATTCTTTACTTTCTATTATTATAAGTGTTTTCTGCGGTTTGTGAGAGCGATGGTAATGATGCGCAACCACAGTTGCAACTGTGAGAAATGTTGTTCTTCGTTTTCATTCAAAACTAATTTAAATCTTATAAATTTAGCTTATATTCACACTCTTCTGATCAATTAAATTGTGATATTTATTTAAAATTATAAAAATATCCATTAACCTTTTTTATATAAACATATGCAAACACGTATAAAAAATTTCGAAGATTATTTAAAAAATATATATGCTTACTGTATATAAAAATGCATTTTTTAATAGTTTATTTTTTAATTTAATCTTTAGATATAAAGTTAAAACTATAAAAATATCATTTTTCTTAGGAAGAAATTTTTATCACTTTTAGTCGAAAATAATATTTTTAAAAATTATATTAAATCGAATCTTTACATCACAGGTTGGATTTACGACCATTTTTATGAAAGGTACTTAAATAAATGGTAAGAATAACTGTATCTAGATGGAAACCGGTTCTCCGTGTATAAGATTCTTTTCTTTTTTTAGTGAAATATAAGATAAACTCGGCGTAATAAGTGGATGTAATCTTACGACTGTCGAATTGTGTTCCTAAAGTAACAATTTCTAACGACAATGGACCAACATCAAATTATTGTAAGGTGTCGTGTATTAGATGCTCCACTTTTCCAACTGATGTCTCATCCGGAGCTGGAAGCTCTTGGGTACCAACTCATTACCTGTTTCGTCGTTACTATGACAACCGTTACTCTGAGTCGTTAGTGTACGCACCTCACTGAATCGATTGGATGCTGTTAGGGTATAGAAGGCTAAAGGGAGCAACAATGAGTGTAATTAGTTGAGATGTGAGGGCAAAGAATGGACGGATGGAAATCATTAGGAACAGGCGTTGGTATGTCAACACCAGCTGTACCGAGACGGGGAGTTTGTTGGACACGCTAGGCCACAAATCCTCCGTTATCTGCACTAATTACACATAAACTTGTACCGCCCTATTTTACTTCTCTATTTACCAAGAAATTTACTCATTTTTTTCAATTTTGACTTTGCCCATTTCAAATATATAGCTTTGAATAAAATGCAAAGTTATGTTTACTGTATGTTAAAACCCACAAGAGACACAAGATGTTATCTTGAAAATTTTAGGATAAATTGTTTAGAGAACGAATTGAATATTCTTTTTTTTCCTGTGGGTTGCGCGTATGGAATGATTTATTACGTGTTTACCATCTTTTTCGTGAACTTCAGGAAGATATTCCACGCAATAAACCTATATATATAATCTTGTTTCATAAATAATATTAATCGGATTTTTAAATTTATTATCGCTTCATCGTTGTAAATCTAAGATCTGGAATCAGATTCGGAAAGCCAGAAACAAGTTATAAAAATTTATTTTTAAGTCAGTCTTTTTTTTTTTGGACTGAAATCGAAAAATAACCGGAAATTGAAATATAAACTGAAATTGAAATTTTCTGTTTCTGTTAACGTTAACGTAATTTTTTTGTTACGTTTTCAGTTTACGTTTCAGTCGCGTTGATTTGAATTTCACGCATAAATTCCGTTCCGCTGTACAAATTTTCGAATTTTTCCTTCTTATTGCCGGCCTAAGTAGCGTAAACATATTATCACAAAACTGTCGATTACAAATTAGACCTATATTACGTTTAATAAGCCTCGCATTTGTTTTATGTTAACTATGTTAAAATTGTTAAAATAACAATAATAAAGGAAAAAATTATTTCTGGGCAAAATTTATTAATTTTCATTATTTTGAATTTATTAGTTTAGATAATAAATTGGAAACTCTCAATAATAAAAGAATATCGATCGGAATAACTAGTAAAATAAATTTTTAAGGATTGAGTCTGCGGAATAATTAAGATATCAAAATTTTCTCCATCGTCTTTTAGCATCATATTTAAAATAGCCATACTTACAAAAGGAAAATCAGAAATTCATTGTTATAATAGCACAGAAGGAAGCTGTGGAATATTTTCTTCCTCTTGTCCTCTCATTATCGATGTAACGAGCATCAGTTCTGTCTCTCTGTCTCTCATCATTCACACTTAATTGTTACATCTTCCGGAAATAATGTGCACCGGTGTAATCCCAGTTTCCTTGAACTTGCCTTTCCAAGGTCTAATAACGACATAGCAGGCAAAGCTTGAAATATGTTATGGTATGCAAGATAATATTTTATTAGACGTGAAACTTTCTAAAAGTGCGCTAAACGAATTTATCTAAAGATAAAACCAGAGATAAATAAATTAACATATGTCGTCATAAAGATAATAATAAAGTTTGGGATGAATTTTGCGTTTATTTCTGATAAGAATTTCCTCGAAAGTAAATAAATATACCTGTTGAATGTGATACGTATCATAACATCGAAATGCAAGTTCTTGGAGCAGTTTGACGGTTTCTGTCAAAAAATATAAAATTATATTACTGTATAGAGTAATGTTTAATAAACATCGATCCGAATATTCAGTTACTATAGCAACAAAATGTGTAGAAACCTCACCTCGGAGCAAACAAAGAAACCAGGTGTTAACAGTCGATCCGAGTATAAGTGGCAAACGCAAACCTTATACTTTGCCAACCTCTTAAGATTATTATGGGTTGTCATTTGGGATCCGCCTTATCCACTTTTCCTATCTGCAGCAGATGTTGGCTTCACAGAACAATGCTTTGAGAGAGAGAAGAGAAAGGGAACGCATCTCAAACTTTCCCATCAAAACATCGTCTATCCGCCTCTTATCTCGTACATCTTGTCGATAATAAGCAAAGATGGGCTGTTTTCTCTCGGCTCTATTGTGATTGGGGGTGCGGTCAAACGCATGGAAGAAAATGGTTGATTTTGATGGAACACACTTCCAAACGGATACTATCACTCCCAAAAATAGCTATAAGTGTCCCGTTTATCCATCTATTTTCGTTCATCAACCTTAATTCTCAAGTTTAAATCGATTAATGATTTTTCTTTGCATTAATTGGCAAGTTCCTTCGAATTTTTTTAATAATAATTTTGCTATTTATAATCGGAAAATAATTATAAGTATCTTTAAATCTGTACCATTTAATAGAAGTTTAAGATATTAATTATCGTCGCTAAGAGTATCAACCATTAATTATTGGAAGTACTAGTTTTTTCAATGCATTTTAATTTGGATGCATTAACTGGTAGAAGACAACTAAGTGTATGGGTGGCGAATAAAATATACTTGATAAAGAATACAATAATTACAGTAAGCACATATTGGAAGCAGTTGAATTAACGTGAAATTATATTGAAATTTTTTGCAAAGTAATTCCTCTGAAGTATACTAAATTAGCATACTTTAGCTAATATATAATAAATTTCAGTATAATTGCAGTATTATATATTTATTCCTAACTGAAGTACATTCAACTAGTGTACTATTTCAGTTAGGAATAGTTTATTATTAATATATTCCAGTTAAGGTATAGATGTAAATTTATCCTCAACCACTCCAGTTTAAATTGTTACATCTACTCCATGTTAAAATAAACTATACTAGTGTATTGCACTTTAATATAGAATAAACAATTTTATTACTACTACATTAATATGGAGTAGATATACTACAATTTGTGTACTTTAACATAGAATTATGTACTCTATGGTAATTTTGTTAGCGTATTACAATGTGATGTATATAGTCTTGTTTAGCATACATTAGACAAGTGTACTTTAACGTGTAGTGGTCTATATCTATAGCTAAGTGTTTTATTAGTCGTGCCAATTCGGAATATCATTAATGGCATGTTTTATATGCTTATATTAATTAATACACTTTAAATAAGTATTTTATTATTTTTGTTCAGAAAAATTCGATTAGTTTAAATTACATTTCCGTCAATAAATTCAGCTTTATTGAATACATTTGCTAAATTTATTCGAGTTAAATTTTAATGCAGTCAACTAAACGAATAAATCGAAAAGTTTGTTAGCATAGAAGCACGATAAAGATGAATTACTATCAAACGGAACTACAATTTCATTTATGACTAGACACAGATTTATGGCAGGAGCGGTCAACATTACATCCATTGATGAGGCAATCATATAAGATTTATATGAAGGGACTGCTACGATACGACATCATTCACTACTCGTCATTAGATACTGCCAAATTTCATTAAGTATATTGAAGATATCAATTGAATTCATTAAAGTCGCTAAGCCGTTCTAGAAATTTTTAAATAATTGCAGGAGTAATGTAATTGAAATGTAAATCGAAAATGAAATTTTCAGTTTCAGTTTACGTTTCCGCCGCGTTGATGTGAATTTCGCACATAAATTCGGTTTCGATTTTCTTATAGCTGAAACAGAATTTTCGAATTTTTTTTTTTTTTCGAGTTTACTATCGGTCTAAACATAAAAAGCATTATCGCAGAATTTAAATGCAACTTATTATTAGTAAAAAACTAAAGTGACAAACTCGAGGAATATATATTAGCTTGTCTATCCTTACATATTATCAAGAAAATTGCGAAAGTTTTGATTTTTGATTGTTCACTTTCTGTATTATCTTTTTTTGCTTGTTTATTTTAATGGGAATAGAAAAATAGTTCCGGTAACAGAAGCAATTCTTGCGTAAAATTATAAAGACATCCTTTTTTGGGGTTTTCTACACTTTAATTCATAACGAACACATGAATCATAAAACGTATTAAAATAAAACCATTTTGTGAGTGAAAAGCGGAATGGTTCTCATTCAATCAACAGGTTATTTCACAGTTGACCTCTAGATTCTGTCGTGCAATCGCATTATGAAAATGAGAAAATTCTGCAAATATATTTCCGTACCGATGGCCATTACAGCGGTAACAACAGATTACGAGTTCTAACAGATTCAAAGTTGGGATTACTTGGATGGCGAGGGAGAAAGTAACACTCGGATGGTGTATAAAGATTTTTCTTCCTATACACGCATCTCTCGCTACTTTCTATTCTCATTTTGTAACCATAGTAACATCATTATCCTATGAAACCTTACGTAATCTGGTATCTGAAAGGATTACTCGCATTCTACCAGGTAAATAACATTTTTTGTTGTTGTTAAGCTTTTTCTGCGTTTAAACACGATTTTAATTCGCAACAAATTGGATGGAATTTTGACGGCTGCAATTTTCTCTCTTTCTCTCTCTCTCTGTCTCGCTATGTTCAATCTCCAGCTGGTCTGCTTTGTCGTCTGGGTCACTCTATTTGTCAAGCGTGGAGAGTGACAAATTTATATTCGTTCTCGGGTTGTCCTGGCAACTGGCATCCTCCATTTTCCCCAAAAGGGGATGAATACGCCTTAAGAAAATAGTAAAATAGTTTGTCTTTAAAAAAAATAACTTTTACACTCTGCACAATTTAACAATGACAGCGTGGACGTATTCTCTGCAGTGCAGTACTGTTAAACACACGAGTGCTATTTACAGCAGAGTGAAAATTTATACTGGATGACTCCCTAATTCATACTAAATTCTCCTTTACTACCGCTCATCTTGCAGGCAATTAAACAATTACAGAAAATAATATCTACACTCACAAAAAAATGCCAACTGGATTGCATAGGAAAATCTATCAATTTTCATCTAAAAATAGTATTTTAAAAGTAGTTTACACCATTTCCTTTAAAACATCACTCCTAAATAGAATTTTCCTTGGAATAAAACTTTATTCTTTCGTTCAATATCAGCATGTCAACTTGTTATATGGCCTGGAAGTAGCTTCAGCCATTGACTTTAGATCTAGTCTAAGGAAATGTCTTTCCGAGATCAGCCTCTAATATTTTTGTCAAAGTAGATTGGGTTAAACGCGTCATCTGTCACTTATTTTTCAATCTATCAGTACGATTTTTACATTCAGAACATTCTCGAAAAAAAACTTCAAAATTATGCGTTTATAAGCAACTAAAAGTTAAATTTAATAAATGCCAAGACAAAAATTCCTCTTCATGTGTTTGCCATCTTGTTATATAAGTTGATAATTGAAGAAAAGCTTGTATAATACAGGAAAATGACTGTAAATGCCTTTCTTAATTGAATTATCGTGAGTAATTGCTTCTTTTGCTTTGAGTCGGAATTTATATAAGAACGAAATATCAAATATTTAATTGGAAAAGTTAATAAAATTAATTGTTATAATTGAAAATATTACATCACAAAATCATTTCTGTTAATGAATTGTTTAAAAAATAATTGAACAAGCCGGTGTAAAGTTATGCAGATACATATAGTACGACTTATACAAGTAAGAGATGAGAATTCAGAATAGAGAGAATATAATAAGTTAAGAAAATCGAAATAAGACAATTGGAAACGTGTTGAGTGAGCGTATACGTGAATCGTTTCGCTTCTGACGAGGAGAAACACAATATATCACTCCAGGGTAAACCATAGCCTTCAATTCCCTCCCTAAAGCTGTTTAATTTTGTTAGATAAATGAGGTGTCGCTAGAAGGGCATCAATGTCTCGGTCAATCGTATTTCTTGCCAGGCTAGCTGCTAAACAAAACTGGATGTTGAAGACAATGGGATGTAAATGGAAAACAAGATTGGTTAAGTTTGTTTCTAGCGCTCTTCTACCAAATTGAATGCTTCGTTTTTAGATACAAAGAATGCCAATTCTTATAACAACCATCTCTACCAGAATTGGATCATTTTAAAATTTTCAATAAAGGAAAGAGCGTAAATACGTTACTATAATCACGCTCTAATCCAAATATCTCACGAAGAAATATAGAAAAAGAGTGCATTACTCATTGAAATCAAGTATTTTCTCTTTTCGGCTCCATTTTTATAGAGTAGTAGCGATGCGCATTTTTTCTTTTTTTTCTCCTTCTTACAACCATCTTTAAGTGTCCGCACATGTGAATTATTCAACTTTTTCTAGAACTTTATGGAACCGGAGTATGATCTGTATTCACCAAAGTCAAGTAGCAGCATCAAATATCAACCAAGAAGTCGTTGATTCAGAAAATGTCATCCTCAAATTCTTAAGCCGTAGAGATTCACTTCAGATGGACTTTCTAAAGTTCAGTTATATATATCTATATATAATATATCAATATATATATAAATTTCCTTCATATATCAAACTAGATTTTATTCATAACATATTTTATACGATAAATAAGACGATCTGATATATAACTGGAGTGATGTAGACATTGCAGTTAAATCCGAATCGTGATAAAATTTTTCAATTAAATAATAATAATAATTAATATCGAGTTACCTACGTATTACACACTAGATAAAATAATAATAATAATTTCAATAATTGTATTTCATTCTTGATATTTGATAAAAGAATGTTATCAGTTAATAACGCCATTACATCTGCGTGAAATATGATGTTGTTGGAAATGGTACAATAATGAAATTTCCGTTCATTCCCACGATAATATGACACCTTGTAAATATTAGAAACCGCCAGTCCCAATAGACTCATTCTAGCATAATAGGCTAAATTTCCTGGTCTCGATATAGCTTTGCAGTTTCTCGGATGAGTTGTAAATCAGTTAACTCGTGTTAATTTTGGTAAGGGATATGTTTGGATCCATCTAATAAAATATAAAGCGAAAAATACAATATAACATAAATATTTACGTGTCAAGAAAAGCGTTAAATGGTTGATCCGCTTGCACAGCTCTCTAACAGATGGAGACACTTATGTGGTGAAGTAAAAATCATTACTCCTGTTTATCTACTGCATGAATCATGGAAAATAAAATATTATTTAATTCGTTTAAAAATATATTTTACGGAATATTTTGGGAAGATGGAGAGTTTTCATGATAAAGATGTGACTCGTGTTTTGTTTATAAAAAAAGAAAGTAGATAAAATTAATTTTTTGTGTCTGTTGGAGAATTGGAAACATTATTTTCGGATGAGGTTTTTTCCAATTTCTTTTTTTTTTTTTTTCACTTGAAGATGCAAATATGAAGATATCCAAATTGCGGAGAAAATTCGACTCTCGGCAGTTGAAAGTGATAAAGTTACCACATCTGAATGAAAAGAAGCTTTGACATTGTGCACAGAGAACTATCAATATAAGCCATGTGAACCTTCTCCAACAAATTCTAGGGAAAAGAGAGGATGTGTTTGACAATTTGAACTTGACGTTGATCGATGTAAGAAAGGAAGGAACAAAAATATTTTCCGATGAGTAACTGCCATACAAAACGTTACAAGTTGAATTTTTTTCACTTCTCTTCTCTCTCATTCTCTCTCCCGCCTTCCTTATATAATAGTTCGTAAATCATCTGACGGCTTTATTTACTCTTTTAAGGAATAGGAAATCCTTTTTTTCCTCCAAAAAATCCATTTTCACCTTTAACAGTTTCTACAAAGCACAAAAACACTCGAGAAATCGCTACTTAAATTCTTTTTCTTATTTTTCTAAGCTTATATAACGCGCGTTTTGAGTAAGCTTCTTAAGCTTACGAAATAAATTTGATTTAAAAATGGTTTAAAGTTATCGATTTAGGATCTTGATAGATCAATTATCGAAACTTATCTCGAGCAAGATTGGATAGTCTAGATACCTATCAAGATCTATAAGTTCTTGATAATTGGATCTTTTCGAGTTTATCGCGATCTCGATAGTTAGTCTTATAAAAAAAAACGTTTATAAGATTAACTAAAGGTCAAAATCTCGCAGTGTCGATAAAAATTTTTAAAGTGATATCATTAGTAAGCAGCCCATCAACTTATTAATCTAGTGAACCGTTAGATTAGTAGTTACTGGAGCTTATTCAGTTAACTACTAAATGTATAACTTCAACGTTATTATTTTTTTCCTCTTTATAAAGTACTTATCCATTTTAGAATTTAATGCTTAAATGTAATATTTCGTGAGAGTGATTCTAGTGGTTTCTGACAGAAATTGTTGAAATATGTGTTCGAAGTTTACAAACAATTTACTTTTATTTAGGACAATCGCTTTCCGAGCGTGAAGTCAACAAGATACCACTAAATCGCTTTTGGGGGACGAAAAAATTGCTCAAAACGAACAAAGCTATGAACCACATCAAAGACATTTGTCCAGTAATCAGATCTCCCTAGCAATTTTCTAAAGTGCGCTTTCTAACGCTGAAATATTTTAAAGAGATAAACATAGAAAGAAGTTATAAGTTGTCATCTTGTGATTGCGTTTTTCAATCGTTTTTACTACAAAACGTTTAGAAATTAAAGCAAAGCCATTCATTTTTTTTTCCTTCCTTTACTTTTTCAATACATCCTTATCTCGCTGATTATAAAGCCTTGGTTATCGAGCTTTTGATAGCAATACGTCTTTAGCCTATCACTCTTTCTTTGTGAATCTGGTAATCTTTTTGCATAAATATCACTAGTCCTTATCTCTGCTATAGCTATCTCCACCGCGTTAAATAACCAAGCACTACTTCAGCTATCAAGCCCGATTCTATATTTTTTTTCCTCCGTCTTTTCCCTGCTTACCCAGTGACATCGAAACATGTTTAGCGGCGAAGAAAGATAAAGAATCCTCCACCGAAAAAAAGCTTTACATGTCCATACATCACAGCAATTCTGCACCTACTCTATACCAGTAAAGTAGACCGTATCCATTAGGAAAGCCATAACGGATTTATGAATACTAATTAAACAACGTCGACAACTGAAGAACGGCTAACGACTCTTCATCCACTTTATTTTACGAGTGACTAAAACACTGTTGCAACTTATATACAGCTAATCGAGTTCCTATCTCTATTATCACTTCTTGGATGCAGTTATATGTGAATTAGTACAGAAGAAACTCAAGTCACCGGCATAAACAGGTGATTATGGAGATAATGTATGGACCAATTTTAGAAAACGATGCGGTTTTTTAGCCGTTTTAAACAACTTAATAGATGACGATTCAATTTGATTACCTTTTTTCTAGATTTTAAGGAGTCTTATCTCCAAGTTGAATTAACTTCGCTGATAGATTTCACAGATATAAAACTCTCTCAGATAAAATTTTGTCCATTATAAATGTTTAAAGATTTTTAACGTTAAATTCACGCTTAAACAGGTTTTTGACGTATTTAAACATGTTTTAACGTATTTAAACATGCTTTAACACGTTTTTTAGAACGTTTTAAGTGTGTTTTAATTAAATATTAAAAAGTGCAAAGAAAACATGTTCGACGTTCGAGAATTTCTAAGAATTTTTTCTAAGGCGAATAAAGTAATGAATAAATTATGCATGTATATCAAGCATATCATTCTTATCGTAGGAAATTTGCTAAAGGAGTTCACTTAACCTTAAAAATACTTTTTATACTCGTAAATTGCTAATAGATACATGCGAGATTGGTGATTTATCAGAGAGAGAAAATTTAAGGGTCCTTTTTAATAATTTATTTTACCGAAAGATGGCGATCCGAGCGTGTTTTCGCACTGCATTTTTCAGTTACGTTACAATAGATTAATGGCAACCGATATTACTTTGTTATTAAAAGATGACGTCTAGATGGAAGGAAGAGACAGTAAGAGCTCCAAAAAGGAACTAAGAGATTATATATGAGGAAAGGACCAAAGCCAAGTCGAGTCAGATTGGCGCCTGACGCAAAAACTCATAAAAATTTTCTTCCTGCACAGAAATACTATAAAAAAAATTTCTTACTTTGGTTCTTCATTTGGTTCTGCTCCATCACTACTAGGTAATTGTGAAAGGACTCATTTCTGATGCATTTCCCGTAAAACCTTTTCACCAGAAACATGTTATTGATTATTCTAAAAACGTATACATAAAGAAAACTAATTTATATTTATTAAATAAGCAAATTTTAATATTTTCTAAACTTAATTATAATTAAACATTTTTGTTTCTTTTTCTGTTATCGCCTTAAAACATTATAGCTCGTATTTATTTATTCTGATAATAAATATAAAGTATTTAAATTTACCGTTAGTAACTTCGTTTTTTGGTTTTTATCCTCTTTCCTATTAAATTTATTCGAAAATTTATAGATTTATGACTCTGTTCTCTGTTAAATTTAATCAACTTCAAAGTTATCAATATTGATTAAAGCAGCAATTTATACAATTTTTTATTTTTTTTTTTACAAAAACTTAAAATTTTCAACATTTATATATAGATATATATAAATATATCTTAAACGTTAATAATTAACTTTAAAACTAACTTATAAATTGCAGATTTTTTTTCTTTTTTAATCCAGATTTCGCACAAATATTGACGGCGATTCTGATACTTCGTTATAGTAATTGGATTCTTATGCAAATTTCTTGGAGAAAATTTTTTGTCCAATTTTTTGTCTATGTTCTAATGACACTTTAGTGACAATGATAGATAGGAGTGGAGAAGGAGGATTTTTTTACTTTTTTTTTATTCTCTCTTTCAAACTTGTGATGTTTGTGTGGTAATCTTTAATGCGAAGTAACACGAAAGGCAAATTATCTTACGTGAGGAAAGATACCTCAATGTTTTCAGATCATTAGTTTAAGAGTAATTCGCCGATTTTCGTCCCTTAATATGTTTGTGATGCTTCAGCAAAGTTATTAAGATACATAACAACACCGAATCAACCCATAACGTTTATTTTATGATATCTTAAGTATACTTTGCACAAAATTAGTTTAATTTTGTGCATAATTTTTTGGAAAAAGATAATTCGAAAATGATAACTTAAATACCATAATAGATCTGGATAAAATTACGGATACGAGTTTTAATCAAAGGATAAACATATACGAGGTTTAATTAACAATAAATTATAGTTATGTTTATTTAATATCATAGAAAAATAATAATAATAATCAATGACGATCTGAATCATTTATTTAGCACTTCTGAGTTGATTTATACTGATAACCGTGTGTATATTAACCGAATCTAAAGAGAAAAGCACTCGTTTTGGAGCTGTAGATCACCGATAACGCGCATAACTATCAATATTTTTACTACTGGTATATTCATGGTTTTGGTACTTTTTAAGCTCCTATAATCGGATTTTGTAAAAAATGTTTTTATTGGTTTCCGGAAATCTCGCTAAACAGATTGGGTATATACAAAAATATTTGTTGAGACGCATCGATTTTTAAACATTTCTTGTTGCTTAAAAATATGATCAATATGTTGCATTTATTAAAAAATTAGCTGTGTGTGTGTTTTAAAAAAAAAAGTAGGATTAATTTATTATGTTTGCCAGAAATACATTATATGCTAGACAGTGCTTTAGTTTGAAAGAACAAGGAGAATTTGGTTGAAAAGAAAAGATCGAAAGGAGATACAAAACAGAGCACAGCTCGTTTTTTTTTATTCGACACTTTAAAACATTTTTTTTCTCCTGTCGTATGAGACGTGATATTCTTTTTTTTCCCTCTCTCTCTCTATTCTGTTCTCGAATCTAATCACCCTTTTTTTAAACTGGTTTTATTTTAAAGGAACTGAGGCTGTGAAAACTTTAAGCTCCTCCTACGTTGGGAAAATTGATGACTGTCTGCCTCTAGTTTTGTGGCTTCTTAGACAACAGATGTTGAGTTGTTGTGAGGGAGTTGTCTTCATGTGTTCATTCAATGCTTAACTGACAGTTCTACTGACGTTTCTTTACAATAATGTATAAAGATATTTTATTATCGAAAAATTTTTAACCGAATTATTGAACTTCGCTCCGGACCGCCACGACCGTAATTAATTAATATTAAAAATGATAAGTGACGTATCGCAAATATTTATAATTAAAAAATTAATTATATAATAATTTGATAACGTTAACTTTATCGAAACTTTATTCGTTTATATAATTATAAACGAGCGTAGAGTATATTTTAAAATCAGATATGAGAAAACCGAATTTTCATAGAGAGATTTAAGGACATCAATTTAGTTGACAATAGCAGAAATATCTTATATTTGCTGCTTTAGTAATGTTATTTCCTTCAACTATCTATTATTCAAACCTTAAGCTTGTTGAGGTTTCAGCAACATTAAGCTAATGTCGCATTCATTATATTACGAACGGACAAAATAATTCTAATGTTCAACTGATAGGAGGACGTTCTCTATACTTCTGTAAGTTGCATCACGTATAGATTTTGTATGTGGAGCACCATCTGTCATCGTCACATGGAAACTACATTACACACCAGATCTAGTGGATATTAAGTGAAAAGGCAATTTATAAGATTTTCCATCTTGGCCTGTCTCATACAGTTGCACTGCCAACTTTTCTCTAAATGTCAGCAAAAATTGGGAAATTTTCTATGAAAATATCCCGTTAATAATTTCGGATATGTGAATATGTACAGTTCCTAACATATGACCTAGTTTTTTTAAAGATAAGTTTAATTTATAAGAAATAAATGTAGATTTTTATGAATGCTGTTGACATATTATGGATTCTGTTACGGTATAAATTAAAATTTTCATAAATATACAATAAATTTTTATTATTTACGTATATATTTCTAGTTCTAAAAGAATTACATACTTGAATTGGGTCGCAGTATGTCACTTCATCGAAATTGCGGATTATCGGTATGTCGGATTATAGGTCTTCTACTGTTTTAATCGTCATAAAAACAAATTAATTTTAATTTAATTTTTTTTTCCTTTGTAAATCTTGAAATTTATTGAAAATGGCACCAATTCTTAGTTCTTTTATACGATTTAATCTAATATTGGAAATAAATAAATAAACGAGTCTTGTAATTGTCATTCCTCAGCAGACAGTCTTCAACGATTCTCTTAATGCTGGAAAGTAAATTATCGAACAGGGTAGGAAATCTATTCGTTAATTACTAAATAAAAAAAAGAAGTAAAAGTTGGGAAACTATCAATGATGGTCGGCGAGATGGTGGTAATTCTGAATGAATATCTCATCGACAATTTGTTATCCAATCAAGCAGATTGCAAATCGCAGAAAGAAGTGGAATCTTTCTTATCCTAAATCCGAGGTGTTCTAATGTGCTTGTGGTAATGTGTCCATAGAAGCGACAGATGTCCCGCTAATGATAGCAACGATGACATTGTGCTTCAAGTCATTACCATCTGATCATTAGTGCCGTCTCTTTAATACGCTTTCATAAAGTCAATGCTAAGAAGGTCCTGTTCAAAACTGATATTTTTAGTAATCAAATAGTCTTTAACTGATCTTTTAAGTGTAGTAGAATATTTACTTGATATATATATGTATAACAATAAAAGTTCGATACTTTAGAAACTATTCGATTATGTTTTAAAGATAGAATCAATATGAATGGTATCATGTTAATGAATTGTATCGCATCAACTATACACGAAATAATTCTATTTTTTATATCTTTTTGAGTATAAAAAAATACATAATTAAATTATATAAGATCTACACTTAAAGTATAAACTTTCTTGTTTTAAAATCTTTTTTTTTATTTGTATTATAAACTCTAAAAGAATATCCCTTTAGAGATATATATAAACTGTTGTTTTTCAGAAGGTAATCCTATCTTTTATCTTCAAGAAAGTATTTTTATCTTGGGTCTACTTTTATAGATTTTCCATATCTATAAAATAAAGGCAAAACAATGAAAAAAAGACTAAAAAAACTATTTTTAAATCCGTAAAAAGAATATAAAAAAAAAGTTAAAACAGTTTCTAAAGTTGGAATTATATAAATGTATAAATTTGTTTAGGATTGATGAATAATTATATAGAATTTATAGATAAAAAATATTATTATTATTATTATTGAAATTCTTATCGTATTTTTTTAAATAAATAGCGCTCTCCAATAAATTGTGATAAAGTTTTTTTTTAAATACAAGAAAAGAATAAAAGGAGTTAAAATAGTCTTTTGGAATTATAAATAGTCGTTTTTAAATAGGATTAATAAATAATTATAATTTACTAAAATGTAATTATTTAAAAATTCTAGCCATATTTACTCAAATAAACAGCGCAGTTAAATAAACGGTATTCAAAATTATTTTTATAAAAAATAATCAATTCGATCTTAATAGGCATTTTTATTAGAGGGCGCTACTTTAAATAAAAAATAGCGTCCTCTGACAAACAAGATAAAAAATTACAAATGAAAAGTAATTTTCGCGCCGCTTATTTAAATAAATGAGTCATTTAAAATACGTCAAATATAACTTTTTATAACATCTAAAATATTAATAACATTACTTTTACATATACATAAATATTTTCATCAAAATTTAGTATATATGCTATAATTTAAATTTAAATGGCGTTTATTGATATAGTAATAAATCATCACACACACATAAATAAAAAATTTTCCATGCAGTATTCTACGTTAATTTTTTTAATATTAAAATCTCTTAAAATAGCTCTAAAATTCACCATTTCGAAAATTTATTTGCGATAGAGGTTTTTTTTTAATTTAATCATTTTTATTAATAGTTTTCTTATAAATAAAATGCTTTTTAATCATTTTAAATTAGTAATTGGAACCGAGCATTTTTGTTTAATGCTTTATTATCGTTTATAATAGTGCAATTACATTAATTTTTTCATTGATAAAAAATAAAGTATATATATTTAAATTTCATATGACATCACAGCTTCTTCAGATATTCTGAATTCTTAACTGCACACTAGCTTTTATCCTTTATGGAAATAAACCTATTAAGAAATGCATTAAATCGCAATCTTTAAGCATTAAAAGTTCTAAGTTCATTGAATTAATAGATGTTATTTTTGCTTTGTTATTAAGTAGAGAGCAAATTTCATAAAAGGAAATCTTTTAAGATTTACTACTTTTGAATAATTGTTTTTAAAGTTATTAAGAAATAAACTAGATTTCTTAAATAAATATAGAATAATCTCATTATTTTCTACAGAATGTTATTGATTACTTAAAGTATATACTTTTATATATTATGGTTCGAGCTTTATTTTGTAAGTTTTTTTAGTCTACTAGAAAAATACGGCTTATAAAATCGCTATGCAGTTGTCTGTATCCCCTATAACTTTTTAATTAGAAGATTTTCATGAAAATTGATAGTGGTGTTCTACCATTAAAGCAATCTCAAAGCCATTTAATACTCATTTTTAAATGAGAGTTAAATGAATACGGTTAACTTCGGCCATTTAAAAAATGGCGGACGGTTCAAGCTTTTGAGATATTCTCATAATATATAATTAGCTATTTATTGGATTTTTATGATATTTAGCAGTAAAGTCAAGTTGTTGAAAATGTTCTTGATGTATCTTTATCAAGATCATCTTGAATGATTTGAAGGTATATTCGCTAAGGATATATCTGACTTGAAAAATCCGTTTAAAAATGACGGACATTCAAACTTCTAAAGTTTCTACCTAATAACTTTTGAACTGTTAAATAAAATATTATAAAATTTAACAAAATAATCAGGCTATTAGAGCCAAATTTGAAATAATATTAATTAATCCAGTAGATTCATCCATTTAAAGATGGCGGACATTAAATTTTCTAATGTTTTTCTACAATAACTTTGGAACTATTTAATAGATTTTTATATCATTTAGCATATAGTTTATGCCATTTAAGATGATTTTAATGATATATATTTTAATCCCACAACTTTAATCATTCCAAAATAAAGGACATGCTCGGAAAATAAGCGATTACTACTTTCCAGAATTATTTGTTGTCTTTTTTTTATAAAAATATCTATGTTTAATCATTAAAAAATCTGTTTTATAATAATAATAATAATAATAAGTTTACAATAAAATTTAAATTTTTACTTAAACTGTCGATTAATTAAAGTTAATTTTGAAATATGTATAATTTATTTAAATAATAATAATAATTTTATTATATAGTTAAACACAGTTTAAATAGAACAAGAAATTCTAGAAAGAAGTAATCGCCTACTTTACGAACATTTCCTTTATTTTTAAATAATTAAATATAAAAGATAAAAATATATTTCTTCGAAATCATCATTTATTGCATATTTGATACGTTGAATGTCATAAAAATCTATTAAATAATTCCATAATTACAAGGAAACTTCAGACCTTTGAACGTCGCCATTTTCTGAACAGTTGAAGCTAGAATCAAGATTATCTTTAATTGTAAAAAATCACTACCAAATTTTGTGAAACTATACAAATTAGCTAAAAGATTATTAGTGGAAGACAGACATCCAGTATGGTAATCTTACACGTCTCACTTTCCTTCGAAAAGTAGGCTAAAAATGCAACTCAATAATTAAACTGATTGAGAAATAAATAAATATTTTGAGACAAAATTTTCTTACGTAAATTTTTTTTTATTATTTTTCGCAAGTTTAATTATTTAATGGTAATCTTACACGTCTCACTTTCCTTCGAAAAGTAGGCTAAAAATGCAACTCAATAAATAAACTGATTGAGAAATAAATAAATATTTTGAGACAAAATTTTCTTACTTAAATTTTTTTTATTATTTTTCGCAAGTTTAATTATTTCAACAATACTTATAGCTAAATTAGAAATACAAATTTAGTGTAATAATTTCTTCAAGCATATACAGTACAAAGTAAAATTTATCGTAAATTGGCATCCAGTACAACAAAATATTAATTTAAAAAATTGTAAATTAATTAATGACATAATTTTCTCTTCCGAATTAAAATTTATATATATATATATTATTTTTTTTATAAACATCCTGTAAGTACTTTCTAAAGGATCGATTTTCCGCGTCACACTATCTCTTCTTCCAAATCTTTAACTTCTTTCATTCTTGCATTACGTTGGTTTTAAATTGCCTTATTTGTATAAAAGCTTTTGCTTCAAATATGCGAATTTGAATTCTAAGTAAAAATCGCTACACAGTTACCATAAACGATAGAAGTTTCGGGCATTCTTTCTTTCATAAAAAAAAAGCAATTTAGAAGATATATATTCTCAAAACTACTCTAACGTATTTCTTCTAAAAAAAGAAATAAAAAATATTATTCACAATGTTTTATTTTATTTAAAAATATGCAAAATATGAACTTTTTACTTTAATAGAATATCTAGAATTATAAGAAAGACAACACCGCATATTTTACGTCTTAAATTATTTACTGGATCTTATAAATTTGCTAGGCGAAGGCGATTAAATATTGCATTTTTCTACAGTTATAAGCGGAAGGAAATTTTCTATAAAAGAACTTTCTTTATTTTCTCATCTAGCAGATTGTCGTCCATATAAAAGATGGAAGAGAAGAAAAGTGGATGGGTTTGAGTAACAAGTAATGCGACATAGTGGTAATTGATCCTAAGGAGGAGTTTTAGTTATAGTAGCAAATAAGAGATTGAAAGTTTCTTTGAAACATCCGAAGATTTCAGTTCTGGACCCGCTTTCTTCCTGACAGTCGAAACGTATAATCATTCTGACAATATGACACGTAATAGGTGTATATCATGCAGAGTTGCAGAAAGATAGTGCAAAGATAGTGGCACTCCACTTACATAAGAAAACACGACAATTACTTTGTCTCAAACAACCCTATAATTCAAAGTATGGAGTGACACGACCAAATTGCAGCTCTTGTTCTAGTTTTATGCAGCTGTGAATCTGAACAATTCTAAGCATTCCTGAACTTTACAAGATTAGTTCCTGAGTGATCTGTCAGTCCTGATAACAAAAGAGACATTTGCTGTACCCAGTGACAACCGAGATCTCTATTATCAGACTCTAGCACTGTTCAAATGCTGTCACATGTCAGCGATTAAGAAAGGGATGGCTTTCTACAACTTTTCTACTTACCTGCAATTTTTAATATTATCCTTAAGAAAACTTGACCTTTTTTTCCCTCCTTTTTTGTACTTACATTTTAGATGACTATATCGAAAAATCAATTATTAAAAAGAAAAAAAAAAATAGAAATGTTTTAATGATATGTTAATGTAAGAAAAATTTTAAAGACTATCACTGTGTTTTTTTTAGTTCAAAATTTTTAGCAGTTTAATGGAATAAATTCAATTTATCATAGACAAATAAAAGATATTAAAACGAAAATTAAAGAAGATTCATTTAAAATTTATTACTCAAAAGTAGAAAATCCGTCGTCTGATATCAGGAACAACTTTTAAATATATCTCCATAATTTTGTAGAGAAGTCTGCTATCTTCGTTGCAGATAGGATTATCTACATCGCGAACAGACAGAATCAGAGTAATTAGGCAGCAATAAAAGTCTACTTGGTGGATCCAAATCACATCAAACTAACGCTATCTACTCTTGTAACATTTATACACTAAAATTATATTGATCGCATTCGGCAGCCGCGACACTCATACACACAAAAATTATTTAAATTTTTATTTTTCCTTTTCTCGTTGGGGAATTTAGATTTTTCGTTCAAATTTGTCGCAAAATTTTTACATTTGAATTGTTTAAAATTTTTAATTCTGCTTTAAAATATGCAGTTTATTTATTCGTATATATGCCTATGGTCGTTAATATTTATCATCATTTTTAATTACGTATCGGCATCATTCTTGGATTATTACTGTTTTTAATCAGATTTTCGTCATCTCTCGGGTTTCATTTAGAAAAGTAGTCGCAGTTTTCGTAAGTTATATAAATTCTACTCCCGACAGGCGTTAGATAGAAATCTCACCGAGTAAAAAAGTTTTGAAATGCCTCATTTAACTTCTTATAACAAACGTATTTTATACGGAAAAGCAATAAAAAAAAACTTATGTTTAGGAATGGCAGAAATGTATTGTAAGCAACGTGGACGTGTATTACGGGAGTTGATTTTTTTTCTACGATTCATCGCTAAAAAATTCCACAAAGTATTTCCATTCCTTCGTTTCTAAATGTCGATAGAAATCTAAATAATAGACGGCAAGCAATAAGATAATACCACTTGACTATCGAACTCGACGTCATATGTCTGCATTTCGATGCTATCTATACCTGGTTGGTTGTATACTAAATGGAAGCGGGCAACTATGACATTTGGACTAATGGCAAACATCGATCATTTCTTTGTATTTCGCAGAAACAGTAAAGTGGGAGTACATACTTCTGCCAACTGTACGGACGTTAGGACGGTCTGACAGCTTTAACAATTCCGTTGGATGAACTCCAACTTAAGGTTAGTCTGGATGGCGAGAGGCAGAATCGGTCGTGCCGCTTATGTGCACTTTTCCAAAGCTACAAAACGCATTCATCCTATACCGTAAATTCCCATGAGGCTATTCAAGTCTGCCACTTGTACATCACGACTGCACAATAGAAATAAAACGAAATATCTTTTCTAGCTAGTCGCTATTTCTTCGTCTACTGAATTACTTCGAGCATCTCTCTCTTTTTCATCTAAGATGCGTGTTTTTCCGATGGCATTTTTTTTTTTCCAAAAACTAAATTTCAATAATGGAATGAATGAATCTAGAAAGCGGTCTTCATTCATTCTTTGTTTGTACAGGTCTGTAATCGGATATCGAAAGGAAACTGTTTGGTTTGGACAAATATAGTTGGACTTGTTTGAATGGTACGTAGCTTTTTTCTATGGACTGGCGCAGATAATGTGTCATCTTCTTATATTTTATTTCTTTTAAGTATTGTGTCACTACCAAAGTTTCTTTCATTCCACTTGTATACCGGAGAACCTTAAATACGAGCGTTTGTTATCGTTAATTAGCAACCATTCATAAAGTAAGTCGTTTCGAGAAAGAAACCAATTTCTGTTCTTTAGAAATAGCGGTTATCGCTAAGCAAAGAAGAAATTGAAGAGGGATTTTTGTTACTGAAGAAGAACTTTCGCAATAATTTCTTTTCTTCTAAGCACTTCAAAGAAGATTACATAGGCCAATTGTTTGAAAAGAATTCCAATTGTGTTTCTTTCATTTCAATCGGTTTTTCTTTGAATACTCTAAATATTCATCTTAAAATGCATCAAACGTTCTTACTTTTAAAATCATTATTTACTACTTAGTTAAACTAATTTGTACGACATTCTTCTGATTTATTTATCTAACTTATCTTTTTTTTTCCCCTTCCTTGCTCGTTAAAACGTCTTTTCTTCTGTTATTTCGCTTGATTTCGGTGTTCAGAACATGAAAATAACTTGTCGATAACTCGATGGCAATTTTAAAAATCAAATTTGCTTTAAATAATTTTCGTTTAGCTAACTAAAAGCGTGTTAAAGCGAACTGTAAGTGTTAATTGAAACAAACCTTTCATGCCGTGTTGCTTTGGTTTATTTTATTTTTTATCCCAAAGTAAAGTTGCCGAGTGGAATTAATTTAAATCAAACCAAACACATGTTGTAACATTATTCGGAAGCAATTCAATTGAACTGATCATTTCCACTAGACTTGATAGTAGAAGAATGATTCACGTTATTCTAAACAAAATTAATTTACTGCTCAATTTATTTAGTGACATTCAAAACTGTAATTATTTCCGCGAAACAATCGCATAGTTCTCTTCCCAAACCTCCAGCATTAATGACTCATTGGTTCTATTGCGGGGATCCTTCAGGACAATAGGCGTGACAGGCAGATTTCGCTTCCTTTCGCGCAAATTTGATGGATCTGTTGGTAAAAATTCAACTCCCTGTAGACTCAACATATCAAAAGACCTTCTAATTTTCCCCAAGGACCTCTTAGCATTGGTACTGACCTAACTGAGTTACACGGTGATTGATTCACACTTCTGGTAATTGCTGTTAGCAATGACGTCATTCTCTTTCGGCCACGTGATCCGCTTGACAAATGAGAGCTCAAGCTATTTATCAAGTATCGGCAATGTGTCAGTGAGGTCATGTATGTCGAGTCGCTAGCTGAATAGATATGTCCGACTTGACCTACGTGACTAATTCTTACAGTAAATTATCCTGTAACCATTTCACTAATTCACTCTTCCACTATTATAGAAATTATCCTTTGTTTCGCCTACTGACACCGAGAATGATTTCTCTAACTCTTACAATTTCTATCAATACAGACTGTTGAAACAAAAAAAAATTCGAATCCCAAATCTCTACAGTTTTTTTTTTTATGTTTCTTTAAAGATTAAACGGTAAAGGACCTCAGATAAATTTTATGATTTCTTCTTTTAAACTTTAAGTAGGATCGATGCTATCTTTAATTCAATTGTACAAACCGTATGACGGACAGATTGCAACATTATCCCCACCAATAAATAAAAAAAAAAGGAAGAGATACTTGAGAATAAGACGTATTTAACCATCGGGAATAATGACAGACATTTTGTGGGATGGTTTGAAGTGTAAGCTGTAGCTAACAACCAAGTAGTAGTCGAGCAAGAGTTATAATCTGGGCAGGTGGAAGATAGAGGTTTGAACACCATGTCGTAAAAATCACCCAACGGGTCATTTCCTCAACTTTATAGAATTGTCCTTCAACGTTTGGTAAAAGCATGAGTTTTTGCAGTAAATTATCCATTTTATTACGTTTTTTTATGGATGCTGTAAGTGTTATGTCTACTTGATAAAATATAATACCGGATTTTTATATATAGAATACGATTTATATTCCTTAATAAGCAAAAAAAAAGTCGAGTTAAAAATTATTACTTTTATATAAACATTTTCGCGTGAGATGGGGTAAAAATATATTCGAAAAATACGTGCAAGGATTAATTTTCGAAATAATAATTTTTCTTATAAATCAATACCAGAAGACATTAACGAACTGTTATTATATAAAGAAAAATTTGTAATTTATTTTTATGTTATGCATTCTGTGCAAATTTTTTTTCATGATTATTAAACTACACCATTATCGTAATACAAAATGATAATGCACACGGTATTAATATTAATAACAAAATTGTGGAATTGTGTTGAAAGAATTTATTCACACATTTTTTTTATTATTTATCATCGATAATGATTTTTTGATAAATAATTTCTTAGTAATGCATCTTTTTTATTATTATCGATGGTGAAGAATTTTATATTACTATCACAACTACAGTTCATTTGATTGTTTACATTGAAAAATAAACATTTTTATTGTTATTATTATGAAATAAAAATTTACAAACTACTTAAAGTGCTTTCAGTAAACATTTTAGAAAAGGAAAATAATTTTTTTTATATACTGAATGGAAATATAATATTGGTTCATTCAACCAAAATGGAGTATTATGTTCGTCCCGCTACTTAAAAAAAAAAGTTTTTTAAAAATAATTCCATAATAATGTATTTCAATAATTTATTTTTATTCGGTTAAGCATATAACTGAGTAGTTTTAATGATTTCGTTCGACAAAAAAAATATTTTCTGAGCTTTTAATCGGCAAAACAAAGAAGAGAAAAAGAAAAAAATCTATAAGTATGACTTATCTCCGAAGTAAACTTATCTATTTATTCATTTCTTAATATTGTATTACAGAAAACAAATATAATATAATGGGAAATTATTTTCGTTTCGGTAATTAATTAAGTTGTTTGAGAGATAAAAATAATATTAAAAAAAAAAAAGAAAATAATTTTTTCGCGTTGAATCGCACATATTTTTATTTTTAATATTGTTAAATGATATAAAACCGAATTTTTCTGAAACTACCGAAACCATAGAAAAACATCAGATTATGAATAAGAATCCTCAAATGACATTGTCGATATTCTGATGTGGTCAAAAGTTCGATTTCTCTCGATGTCAATCCATTTTGAGGTTTCTTGATTACATTTGCTTTTTCCAACAGTCAGAATTGGTAAGAACGATAGTAGATTTTTCCAATTTTATGAGTTCGTTCACCTTACAGAAAGCATCTGGACAATTCTTAAGCTTCATAGATTTGTTAGTATATTCTCTAGAAAACTAGAAAAAAAAATCATCAATCTGCATTATATAAAAAACAATAAATAGTTAAAATAATCAAATGATAAATAACTTTATAGATAGACATATTATTGATTAAAAAGAAAAAAGTTTTAATTTATTCTGTGGAATAAGTTTTAATGGGGAAAATGTAGAATTTTTGGGTTGAAAGATTACAGGCATCCAAGTTATAAAAGAAAGTTTGGTGATAAATTTCTACAGGAATCCTTTGATCCATCTAACTTCTCTTGTTCTTTCTAAATTCCATTTGACAATGACAAGAGAAGACAAAAGACTTAAGTTAGATTTCAGAAATATAGTTTTATCTAAGGTGGGTCTATATTGATTAACATAGCACAAAGCAGAGTTTGTGCATAGAAGGAGCAGAATTTTCTGTTGATTACCTGTCATTAACAAATGCCAGTCAAAAAGATGTCTAGGAGCTTTGTTCAAACAATGAAAAGACTTAAAACAAGACAAACATTGTGACATAAACTGCGTGACAAACAATGGATATCACCATAGTGATGGATTATCAAGCTATTTTGCGATTGGATACAAATCTACCTTGGGTATCCACATGACAAATGAACATGTAAATAAAGTATTGATTGCTTTTTTTTCTTTTAAATCTCTTTATTTCTTCTTAAATTGAAAGTATTATCAATTTCCCGAATCTTTTTACATCTTTTATAGGAAAAAAAATTGCATAATGTGTGCCATGTTATTGTTAAAAATCCGTATAATTGTTAAAATAACGATGAAAGAAAAACACGAAAAGAGAATTTCGAATTTTAAGAGAAAAAAAGAAATAATAAAAAAGACAACAACAACAATTCTTTCTAAAAATTTCATGCAACAACTTGACGTCAAAATAGATTTGAGTGGAAACATCAGGGATTTTCCTATAAATTATATTAGTAAAAAAATTTTCTTTTTCTTTCTTTCTTTAGGATTATCTTCAAATATTGTTGAATGCATCAAGAATATCTATATTCCGTGTTTATTTTCTCTATATGTTTTCTTGTCAATATGTCAGTCACTCGGGATGTTTTTATAGAGTTACAATTGAAACAGATGGAAAAATAAACAGTGCTTTATTGAAAAAGTTAAAAATCGTTTTTGTTCTAACTGTCAATATTTTCTTAAAAAAAATTATTATTACTACTATTGTTAATATTATGAAGAATCAATTTTAAAATCGAGTAAAATTTATAAGCAGAGGGGGAAAAAATTCACTTGATCATTTATAAATAATAAATTTAAAAAAATAAAAAAAAATATTTGTAATTTTTCTTTTATATTATATTTTTTATTTTATTATTTGTAGAATGATAACTGATTTTTTTACATTTAAATTTTTGCTTGTTTTTTTTAATATTATACTGTGAAAGATCAAATATTGCACGCTTAATTAAAATTTTACTAATTAAAAAAATAAACTTATTTATTTTTTAAGTTTAATTTCTGTCTGGATAAATTAAAACGCGAATTTTTTTTGTTAAATAATAATAAGATAAATTCTAATGGATTCCTTGGCATTAAATATAATCTGGAATTTTGTAAAATACAAAAATCATTGATAAAAGCAACTTAAGTGTAGCAATGGATTGTGAAATTTTATGTATGGGTTAATAACCCTATTCTTAGTAGTGATCCAGCATCATTTATCTTTCTAAATCCGCATATAAGTTTCCTATTTTGAAATACTTAAGATATTTTGACAGTTAATTAATTGCTATTTTATAAAAGCAAAGTTGGTAGAAAATTCCGGTTGTATATGTTGGCGTGTATGTCTTTGAGAACTTTTGCCAAAATCCTTCACAGACGAATAGGTTTTGTAAAGCAATCAAAACAGAAAATAAACTGCATGGAACAGAGATAGAGTGAAACAAAATATACACAAATGATAATGTCCGGTGACATGTCACACTATTGAAAGAATATTTAAATGGCGGACTTGAATAGAAGATAGTAATTAAAAACTTGGCTTTCATCACAGTTGACTAAGCATGGGTTGTCTCGCAAGTTACGCTACAGCGAACACCCTGAAGAAAGCCAAATATCGCATCTCTCTTTAAAAATCGCACTGAAAATTTAAGTCCTCGACTGCCATTCATTTATTCTTAGAGAAAGAGGGGATAGAAAATAAAAAAAACGAGGAAATTGTTCAATGCAAATGAATTTTAATATTTATTTCAGTAAGATCTTGACGACTTTTCATTTCCGTGGATTACAGGATGCTAGCAAGAGATATGACAAATTGCGCCAGGGAAAAACAAGAGAGAATATTCAATTAAGTCTAAACTTTGTTTCTTAGCCATCATTATGATTAAGTTCTTTATATTAAGTATCTAAATGAATACGTATTATTATCTGTCACATTTTTGCTTTTTTTTATTTTTCTTCTTCTACTATTAACAGTTTATCAAATAAAACAGAGCGGCTATCGAAATACACGATTTTTAAAAATGTCTGCCATCAGGGATTCCTTGTCGGCAATTTTTGCAAATCTCTTTTTATTGATGTATGAAGTTGGTTTGGCGTAATAAAAACTAAAAGGAATAAAACTAATGGAATTAAGCTATTTGCCTCGTTAAAATAAATGGTAGCAATTTTTTTCTTAGTTTTTAACAATGGCAATGCTTTTTATTAAATGAGAACTGACCTAAACACACCGCGATGGTTATCGATCAAGTAAACATTTGATTAATAGATAATTTATATAAATAAATAAATAAATGTTTATTCTTATTTTTTTTGGACAAAATAAAATATATATTTAATTAATTTATGAAATAGTATCGGTTTAAAAACTTCATTAATATTCATCAGTCACATAACTTATGCAGTTTTTGCGTATTAAAATAAATTGTTTTTTATATATATAAATTTAGACGATTGTCATGAGAATTAATAATAATATTAATTATTCCAGTTCAGAATAAAAATTTCAACTGATCAAAGTTCAGAATTTCTCCAACAGAGGGCACAAGTCGGCCAAGATTTTAAAGAAGTAACTTCATTCTTAGAAACCCCAGAAAAATTAATCGATTAAATAATTAAAAAAAAATAATAAAAAATCTAAAAGTTTATCATTTAATAATACTAAAAATACATAAAAGTTGATAAAATTACTGTTTAACAATTAAACTGAAATCGTTTCAGTTAAAGAACAATATTTTTTTTTTTTTGTGTTTACGAAGTTCTATTTTCGGTAGAAAAAAATAAAAATTCAATTGGTTTGGTAGAAATATTTATTTTTAATATATATATTTTATACGTAATATAGGAAAAAATTTTTTCCGAGTTGTATTTAATTCCGAAGGCGTCTATGCAAATCGATATAAATGTATTACGTGGAAGAAAATATTATTCGTCAGACTTTCTGTAAAACAGCAAAACAATAGTTTGCGAGGTTTAGTCCAATCCCGTTATATTGAGTAATGGTTGTTGTTATCTGGCACTACGATCAACATCGGTTAAGTTTTTCCATCTGTCTGAAATATCTTTTCTTCGATTGAAACAATGCATTTTCTCCTCTCCTCTATAAGACTCTTATTTATCTTCCTGCAGATTCGATCTTCTCGAATAATTCGAGATTAAAAGAAAAATCAAATGCTGATTATTTATTTATTTATTTTTTAATAATTGTTTTCGCTATTTTAATTTTTATAAATTCCTCCGGTTGTAATTTTATTCTTTTCATAAGAAAATTCGATGTTGTGGTTTTTAGTACTTCGGTGGAAGTAAGAAAGCATCAGTTGCCAGACACCTTGCACCTGATCCTCATATAAAAACAGAATTTCTTCCAACTCACTAGCTTTTATTTTCATACAGAATTCTTTATAATGATAAATATTTATATTTAATATAAAATATAGGTTATTTGAATATTTATTAACAAAAATAAATTTTTGAAGATTTATATCTTATTAATATTTTTTTTACAGTTTTAGTACTTTTTTTCAATCATTTCGAATAAATTTTTACGTGTAGTACATGGGATGTTCAGCATTAAATTACAAGTTTTTGTATTGTTTATGAAATATAAATAATGTTTTTATATTCGCATTAGTTTTTTTTTTCTTTTTAAGTTATGAATTTAATCATAACTTTACTTGATATCTTTATAAATTTAAAGATAAAAACTAAAGAAAGGTGTTGTTTGCTAACTCATCAACAAATCTTGATAAATAAAAGTGGTAAAAGGAGGTTCTCACAGATTTGTATAGAAAATTACCATTTTCAAGAATTAATATACATCATAAAATTTTTTTTATGATTAATGCCTAAGAGATTTGTTGAGTTTCCGCTATCTTACTCTTTTTAATAACAGAATTATCGGAATGGTGTTGATTGCAACAACATTTTTTCTGTTGTTATTGTTGTAAATATAAAAATTACATGGTAATCGAATTCTAGTTTTGGCAGCTTTGTTCTAACTACTTAAAAAAAATTGTAAAGCTTGTTTGTTTATAAATATGTGCGTCAATGTTTATTTTTTAAATGTTTTGTTTGTTGTTTGTTAATATTTATTTGTTGTTAAATATTTGTTTATAAATTTATTTTATTAATATTATAATATATAATGCAGTACAGATCATTATTAACAAAGTACGAGATTCACAATAACAGATTCAATATATCTATATCACAATATTGTATCTATAGCCTATAATAATCCTGCATGCTTACACTTCACAGTATCACAATATACATAATACATATAATAATATTGTCAATATGCACCACAATATATATATATACAATACGGTTCATAATATATAAAATGCACATTACAATATACACTCAAATTTCATAAAGCCATATTTTTTGAAAAGATTTTTTTTTTTAAATTTTCCATTCTACAGCACTTTTTTAAAAATTTCTATTGAAGAGTGAACTCGCCGTTTCGCATCAAAATTCACATATTCTATAATATTTGTATCACCGATAGAATAATTTGCAAGAAACCAACTAAAAAATGCCTTTGCTTCAAGTAGAAAATAAAAAAATTAATGTATTTATTTTATCTGATCTCTTTTTTATATGTTTAATTGGCTATAAACCAGCAATTTTTCTTTATTATAATTAAGCAATAGATATAAATCATCGAAAAATATCGTCAATTTTTTTATATATACTGTATATTGTGTACTGTACATATTTCTGTAGTTTAAACTATTCTGGTATGTTCTCTGAATAAACTTTTAAATATATTATATAGATTACAAAAAGCTTTCTTTCGTTTTATCCCGCAATGCATCGATTTACCATGGATGATACTTAGATTATGCTCACCATTTTCAAAAAACAGGAGTTTTCTAAAATCCAGCTCGGCAAGGTATTGAAAGGTAGGATTTTTAAGATTCTACAATTTACTGCATTCGAAACAAACTACAATACAGGCAATGCTTATCACATTATATTCGATACTGTACTTTTTCAATTGAAAATTTTGTCATTTTTTTTCTTTTTGTGATAATTTATTATAACTGAAATAAAGTAAAATGTTCAATAGATATAAGTAAAGCATAGAAGTAAATTTTTCTGCAATAAAGTTTGTATTTTCTCTACTAAGATCGTAAAAATTTGTTATGACTGACTATAAATAGGTCCTAATATTTATCATCTAACAAACTTTCTTATTTACAATATTAAAGAAGATTATAAAGATTTATTTAATTTAAACTGATTATCCTGGAATGAATTGGGAAAATATTTAACATCATCATTTCGAAGTGAATTACGTTAAACGCTCTTTTTAAAATCGATGGGTCTATAAATAATTAAATGTTTACTGTTTTAAAGAATGGAACTTTCTGTTTTATTTACAACTTATTTTAAAGTTATATATCAAACAAACTGGATTAGATAACACACAATCCATTATTCTGATCATAGTTGCTATCTTCTAACTTTAAGTGTCAGCCTTTCTTAGGATTAACAACTCTTAAGATGTCAGATATCTCTAGGTTCTTACGTTGTCTAACAAAATTAAAGTGTGTTTTATTTTTAACTTTAATCAAATATTTTCGGTTTAAATTTATACTAAATAATTAATAAGCATTATATCGATAATTAATCTGGAAATTTTTAAAAAGATAATTATTAAAATGTTAAAAATTGATTCTTCTTTTTTTTTTTAATGATTTTCTCAATACAATGGATAAAAATAGAAATTTTTATTACTACGATTTCATCAAAATATATTTTTCGCTGTATTTAATGTGAAATATTTTAGCGCTAAATTGAGATATTTTGCTAATAAATAACATAATTTTATTGCTGATTTTTAAGTTTTTTTTATAACTATGGTCAAAAATTGTTAAAAAAATTAAATCAATTTTTTAAAAATTTAAACCATCTCATTCGTTGAATCTAAGTTTTGATTTCGATTTAGTACATTTGTAGTTTTGTCGAATCTTCTTAAAAACATTCGAAAGCAATCATGTGAACTCCAGAACAGAAAGAGAGAGAGAGAGAGAGAGAGAGCGAGGTCAAAATAAGAATTGCTTGTCGAAAGTTTTGTAAAGAAGCAAAAATAAAAAGAACGATGACTAGAAAGTGATTTTATTTTACTTTTTTCTATTTTTACTTTGCTAGAAATTGTAATTGAAAACCTGTAATGAATCTTTTTGGTAAAGTGTCACAGTTTTTCTTGTATCCTATCCTGGCACTTGTCGTCTAGACAAGTGCAGCCTGCTAGAGTGCAGAGTAGTTATATGTGAGAAATAGTTTTTCTTACAAAAAAAAAACAATAAAAAATAAAACAATCTAGTGTTTTTGTTACTTTATCTACTTGTTCGTAAAATTGATTCGTTGAAATATTTTTAAAATCGAATTCAAAAATAATTTTTTAACATATATTCGCCAGAAGACAAAATAATAATTGCTTTTTCTTTATATAATTATTTTGTTTCTTTTCTAATACACACAAAAAATAATTTTGGGTTTACTATATATTTAAATTATGAAATTCTCTTTCCATAAATAATTTATATTGTGAAAATAATGATAATTACATATTTAAAGGCGTTATATTATCCAAACTTGAAGTAGACACGTTGAAAATCATACTTTTAAATTGAGTTTAAAGTGGTTAAAGATGATCCTATTGTTCGCATTCAGCTCAACAAATGCTATAGCAAAGAAATCCACTTTTTCTTAATAAGTTTTTGGTCTCGGAGGCTCTCAGAAGAAATATATATTGTGAAAGAAAACTATTGAATGAGCCTTTAAAGTACTCGCGGGACTATGAAGTGATTTGTACAACTTGTAGTCTTCAGAGAGTTTTAAACCAAAGAAAAAGTTTTTTGCTAACTTATCAACAAATCTTGATAAATAAAACTGGTAAAAAGGATGAACTTGCATATTTATACAGAAAAGTAACAAAAACACGAGTTAATATACAATTTTTTTTATAATTAATGACTATTGATTTATTTAGAGTTTCCGGATTAATTAAAGTGATGTTGATTTGCAACATTTTTTGTTGTAAACATAAAATTTGCATGCTAATCGAATTCTGTCTTTAAAAGGTTTATTGAAACTACCTCAAAAAATTGTAACTCGTATTTGTTTATATTAATAATTTGACATTTTTGTTGTTTTAACAAAAGAATTCTCGATGCATGATCAACAACCTTAAGTTACAATCGAATGATCATCAGTAGCAAATAAAAAATAACATTATAATATGCACTAGAAGCCATATTTAACTTTCGATAACAATAATTATGCTTGGTTGTGTCGAACAAATAATCCAAGTTTGTTTTCAAATCAAATTGTTCGGCGAGCATATAATCTGAAATATAATTCTCCACAATACTGAGGCTTTAAAAATAATCGTAAACAGTTGATACTTAAAAATATTTTTCGATATTATCAGATGTATAAATTTGTTTTTTTACTTTCTTTCTGCTATAGTTACAATATAAGAGGGTTTTATTAATATAAAAAAATATAAATTATTTCTTACTATATATCTTAATCATCTTAAAAACAAGATAGCAAGATCAAAAATCTGTGTATGGTATTAAAAAAATAATATATACAAATCTTTAATCTTGTATATTATATTATACGAATTTATTATGCAATATTTATTAATAATGTATAATAAAATACATATTATACATTCTATGAAAGCACAATGCAAATTAAAGTGCTGATGCTGTTATCTGTCGATATACTCAAAGTTTCAATTCGAATAGCAGAAGTAATGAGATAAATATTAAAATTTTTATTTTACTTAATATCTCTCTAAATTTAATATAATTACAGAATATATTCATTTTGTCATAAAAATCAAAAAATTAAGAATTTCAAAACTGCTTAAAATGGACATTTTTCACTACTTTAATAATGCATAAATAGAAAAATTTATATACAAATTCAACACATACAAGATACGAGATAAACAGATGAAAAAAAAATAATAATTGAATTAAAAAGTTGTTTATACGACTTTTTTTTAGGTTCTTCATCACAGATATCAGAAATACATGAAATAGTTTTATAACACTCGTTTATTACATTACAGAAAACATCTAGGTGCTTTAATTTCGAGTCCATTCTACGTGATCGAGATATAAAAAAATTTCTCTAAGGACTTTTTTAACTTATAAAATAAGCTTTCGTAAAGTTAAATGTAATCATTGGTCACGTAAACCTCTCCTTAGAAAAAAAATTAGTCTGTGTAGCGATTTTATTTAATGAATGAGAAATTTTTTTATGTTGTTGTTTTCTGTAAGATATTTTCAACAGTTGGAAAGTTTAATATTTTCATTTTTTTTTTTTTTTTAAATTTACCACAAGATTTAAAACTAAACTTATTTGACTTAAAAAAATGAGAAATTTAAAATTCCACAAATTTAAAATAATTTTTAACTCCTTTGTATTTTTTTTTAGCTTTGTATTATAAATTTTGTTAGATTTGAATTTTTTAAAAAATAAATTAATACATTTATAATTTCATTAAAAAGATATTCACTTCTAAGTTGAACTTCTTGTTAAGAATTTAAGTGATTTAATAACATATAATTAAAAGTTTTAATAAGATACAAAATTGCATATATATACTGAATGAGAATAAAAGATATAGCAAATGTTTTCGATAGTTGCTGAACAGTAATAAATATCTGTAAAAATGAAACTGAGAGACTTTCTTTATATATATATATTTTTAAATATTGTATTAAAAAATAATTTTATTAACTATAAATTTTCTGTTTTAGTACAAGAGATCAGAATAATTTACACATTATAACAACTTTTAAGCAATATTACGAAATTTTCTGCTTAATGTGCAGAATAAACTAGATTGGATTATTGTGCAAAACACATAAATTTTGGCTTTTACTATGGTCATCATATTAATGAAAGCTGCAAAAAAAAAAAAAAAAATCAGTTGTATGTTTGAAGATTTAAACTGCAATTGTTCTAAAAATTATTGAGTTTATTAAAGAGCGCTGTTTAACGAATAATTAATTTCGAAAATTAATAAACATTCACAATACTTTTGCCATGTAACTATTCATTGTTATCCTCTTCAAAAATTGCGTATAATTGAAAACATTGCCGACCAATAAAATTTATTTAATTATTCAGTTAGCTGCATTTATCATTATTAAAATAAATCGTGCAATAATTGCTGTTATATTTTACGAATGAATTATTAATTATTATATTCCCATCCTTCTAAAAATTTTATCATCGTCCAACTTATTATTGTGCCATTAGCAAACGTGTGTAAATACTAAATTTCGAAAAATTCGAATTATTTTATTTGATGATCTTTGATCTTTATGTTAACAATTTTATCGGTTCACATACTTTAAGAGTAATAAATCTTTATGATTTTGTAAGAGCAGCGTGAATTAATATTGCATGATGTTGAATTCCATGGCATAACTGTATATTCTAATAATTTTAGAAATATTTTTAAATAGCATATTTTCAAAAAATAATATATTAAAAAAATGCTTTAACCTTCTAATTAATTATCTATATCGAACAGGCCCATCTGATATATTTTCTGATTACCATCTACTTATTATGTTTATTTCCACTGAATTATTAAAATTATAATTTTGTTTAGACACTTTTTCAATCGAATATGCATATTTCATACCCATAACTCATAAATTAAATTTTAGAAAAATTTTTATAAATCAGAATTTTTTCTTCATTTTCAGGGAGTCGCATGAAGAATGCCATATAAAATTGATAAAATTCTGAATAATAAAATAAAAAAATAAATAAATATTTTTCACATATTTAGAATTTTAAATATTTTATTTGAATTAATTTTTTTTTCAGAAAATAAAAAAAAAAAAAAATTAAATTTATTTATGTTCTCTTAAACGAAATTTCTACAAAATTAAGGAAAGTAACTTATATATTTTAAAATTCATTTGATTATTTACGTGGAAAGTATAGATAAAATTATCTGAAAATATTATTTACAATAAACAAAAACAGATTTAAAAAAATTGAATAAATGCATACTTAACTTTAAACTTTTTTCAAATTGGAACTTATACAATAGGAAGTAGAGAAATACAAATATATATAACATATCTTTTGTAATAGGCTCAAAAATCTGAAGGGATATATCAAAGCCAAACAAGCAACTTATAAAAAAAAAAAATATCAGTACAGTATTTGATAGTCAATCTTATATCTCTTATAAAACAACATACATATACCATGGCAAATAAAAACGGATATGTTTTGATTATTTGTTTATTTTTCTTTTATTTTTTACTATAAAACTTATTCTAAGTATATTTTCAAAAAGTTCAAAAATAACAATTTCAGAATTTTCGAGGAGTTCAAAGGGGTCCATCAGAATTGTTATCCCTCGTTTTAGACTTGGATTATTTCAAAAATGCATATATATATTTTTTTCGTTTAGCGTATAATGAGTCATAACAAATTATTGCAAGCATACGATTGCAAGCATTAGCAATCTTTATTCGAACCTCAATCATAAGCACAGTGATGGAATATTGATTGGTATTCCTAAATGATATCGATTGAATAATTTTGAATTTTTTTTAACTTGGATTATTTCAAAAATGCATATATATATTTTTTTCGTTTAGCGTATAATGAGTCATAAAAAATTATTGCAAGCATTAGCAATCTTTATTCGAACCTCAATCATAAGCACAGTGATGGAATATTGATTGGTATTCCTAAATGATATCGACTGAATAATTTTGAATTTTTTTTTTTAAACATAAAATTATTCCAAAATCACATTTGCATACTCCTAAGTTTTTTCAGATAATTTTTAAGTCTAAATTTAAATTCATATATTACCAATTTTGCCTTTAATCGCTTCGTAAATTGTTTAAAATGATTTAGAGAAAATAATTCAATAAAATAAATTTTACAATTATCACTGTTAATTGTATTATTTAAAATAATTTATTATTATATCATTTATATTTAATGTCTATCATATTTATATCATTTATTTTTAATGTCTATAATAATAAAATCATGTTTCAGTATAAGATTTAAAACATGTCATATATTTTTTTTTATTTAACTTATTTTTATTCTTGAAAATAATTTAAATAGAAACAACAATTCGACGGAATAAATCAAATATAATTAATTGTCGCAGATAATATTTGTCAGTAATTATAATCGAACTATTTAAATCGAATTACAGTTCAACGAGCATTGTTCTAGAAAATCTTTAAGCAAGAATTTGAATATTGTCTCTATTTATTATCTTGTTAACTGATTTTATAGAAAAGTTATTATAACGTTCAAAATTTAATTATATGTATGTATTTTTTAAGTTTTAATGACAATAAATTGTTTATGACAGTTATCCAAAAAGCAGTTCAAATTAATTAATTCGAATTTAAAAATTTTAAAGTATCGATAAATATTATTTAAAAACTTTAATGGATACGAAAAATAATAAATATTTTATTAACAAATTATTATAAAAGAAATTGTAGTGTTGATAGACCTACAGCTTTTATTTTTTTAGTAGTAGTATTTCTAGTCGCTATCCATTTTCTTAAATCTTTAAACTTCATTGATTCTTAACGCAAAGGATGTCAATTGGTGATACTAGAGCTTATAAAGAACGACGGCCACTATACTATCTACGACCCTGACGACCCTAAATTTGTTCCTCCTTTGTAAAAATGATGGATGATATCCACTACAGGAACGTCTAATATCGAGTCACTAACCTGACATTCATTGAACCTTTTTCAACCTTAATTAAAATATTTTTAAAATGATTAAGTTAATTTTGTTTATTTCGTAATAAATGAATGGGCTGTCTATTCTTTAATGAATGTATTATTTATTAAAGTTGTTTATTTCGTAAATAATGCAGATTATCGTTTATAAAATTGTCTGTTTCATAAAGAATGTAGATTACTGTTGATAACATTGACTGTTTCCTAATAAATGCAAATTACATAAAAAATTGTCTATTTCGTAAAAAATATAGACTATTGTTTCAAATGAATGTTTTAAATTGCATGTTTCATAATGCATGTTTTATTTATTAAAATTTATATTTTTATATATAGCCTACTATTATTCATTACATTCATTAAAACTTTCATTTTTCATATTAAACTCTTAATTAATGTAATATTTTTTAAAAATATTAAAATTTCCTATTTCGTATTTCTCTCTCTCTCTCTCTCTCTCTCTCTCTCTCTATTTTTTATTAAATTCCTTGCTGAGGAAAAATCTGATTATAGCAAGACTATTATACCATTTAATGTTACAATTCTTAGCTATTATTCTCGAAAGTATAACAGACATCGTATAAATGCGTGTGTGTACAGTTTTTCAACTACATAGAACGAGCAAAGCAGAAGTAAACCAGTCTGAAAGATAAAAAGCCAACGGTCGGTGAATTTCCAGACCAGTCATAACTCATAAGTAAAAGCGAGCAATAGGACGATTAGTATTCAAGTCAGCACGGGGAGTTAAACCCTGAACAGACTAATGAAGTAATGCAGCGGTTATAGCCAGCTTGAAGTTTCGTCGATAAGTATACAAAATGATGTAAATGTTTCTACCCAACTTTACTCTCAAAACATCCCAAAAATAATGTTTATACAAAGCCGTTTTGAAATTTTACGTTCGAAAAAAATTTTTTTTTATTCATACGATGACAAACAACTGTGCCAAAATTTTAATATTTAAAAGTTAATAAAAACAAAAATATAATGAAAATATTACCTTTTATCTCTTCCTTTAATACATTCTTAAGTTTAAAAAAGAAAAAAAAATTTTGCTCTTCGGAAACTGTTTATTAGAATCTCTTGTCTCTTACTTGATGGATGGTTAGGAGTTTGCCGTTCTAAGTACTGAATCCTTTAAATGAAGCGGATAGACTGTCCTTGATAGATGATAGTTGATTATCTATGGCGTTTGATTACACGGCTTTAGTCTTTCTAGGATGATGGTTAAACGTTCGTTTCTGAAGAAATCCACTGTACTATATTGATGTAATTAATTGAGTGGATATAAAATAACTGACAACTATCCATAAAGAATCGCGAACGTATTGAATTAAATATATCTATTATGATTGACTGAAGTCAAAGTAAAAACCTATTTAAATTGAATTAATGCATTAGGTAATTCTATAGATTCTTTTATTGCTTTTTTTTAAAGAAAGTAATGTCTTTAAAGCGAAAGAGCTGTATGTTATATATCTGAAACGTGCAGCATTAGACTTTTATTGAAATCAATCGATACGACTACAAAAACTTTCATTATCACAGAATTAAATATTAAATATCTGGAAATATCAGAAATTTGGAAAGAAAAATCAATATGGCGGCCAAGTGACATCACAGTTACGCCTACCAACCGTTACACGGAATAGGGTGCACCAATGTTAATCTATTGTCGCGTCAAAGAGGTCCAAATAGTTGACGTCTCACCGAGGCGTCACTTAGGATACGTCGGTCTCTGACGTATTCTCGCCCACATTCCACGCCACTTCCTTGTTCTCTTCCGATCACGTGATGCTATATAATGGAAATTCAACATTTCCGCCACTGGTCATGCCGAATTTCCATTGCTGTGGAAATTATTGAACTGTTTAAACAAGATTCCTGGAATATTGTAATTCCATAACGTAATTTCTGTTTTAATCTACTGTAAATGTTTAATATTGCTCGTAGAAAATTTAACATTTAGTTACAGGAATTGAAACTTGCTCTGAAACTATATTATACAAAGTTTGATTTTGATAACGTTAAAATTTTAGGAATATTAAATTCTAAATTATTCATTAACATTCGGAAATCATAATATTTGTCGATAGCATTAAAATCTGAATTAAAGAAATTAATAACAGAATTTTTGTTTTTAAATTCATGCAAACTGATTACAATTTTGCGTATATAAATTTAAAGAAAAAATTTCTTAATCAAAAAATTAAACAATAATTTTTTTTTTTAATTTTAAATTATTTTTACTCGATTTTTAATTAACACCGGACGCCTTACAAAGATTTTTGTTTATGAGAAAATATTTCAAGAGAACTGAAAAATTAAAAATTCCAGAAAACTTTTATTATGAAAATTAATAAAGGTACAAATATTCTTTCTTTTAAATTATGTTCTAAATTGTTTTCTTTAATAAAGGAAATGCGTAAACAAGAAGAATTAATTTGGATAATGGAGTAAACAAAAACATATATATATTAACATTCTTAACACAAAATTAAAAACATAATTATCTTATAATGCAATGTTTCGCGAATTATAATTCAATTTTTTAAGAACAATTTAAAACAAATTTAAAATTTACATATTTATATAAATACCCATATATATAAGTTTAACTATGGAGATAAAAATTAAACAACATAAAAAAGGTCATACATATTATCCAGTTACTATCACGAAGGAGAAAGATTAGAGCACACACCTGGTCTCAAAGATTGGGCCATTTTAGATGTCTACTTAACATAGCAATTTTCCTCTTCTTGGTCCATAAACCTTTCAGCGAAAGTGGACAGCATCCAAAGGGTGGGGATACTTTACTGAGTTTTGGAGGACATACTTCTAATCGCTCTTTCCAGATTTAGGAGGTTAATTGGGGTGGGTGCAAATGTTTATTCTTTGATGGCTTTGCGTTAACAGCTGAAAAATTCTGAAACATGAAGAGAAAGCCAATTACTCCATTATGCTATTACCTTCTTCGTTATATAATAAATATAGAAAGGAATGCAGTCTGAAAGAACAGCGTAATTCATATCAATCATCCCCTATGAAGTAGGTTAATTATTTAAATGATATTTTATTTATTTATATATTAAAAAAAAGGAAAATATATATATACACATACCTGATGTTATCCTCCACTAAGAATTAATGTGGCGTTTGAAATAATTATAAATAATTATGGTTATTTGCATTTCATTATCTGATTATTCTCATTCCTTATTCAAATTTTAAATTATTAATTTAACGGTTTAATGTTTTATTTCGTAATTCTCTCGAATAATAAAGAAAAGATTTCAGAGCCTATTCAATTTTTGAATCGCGTCTTAATCAATTTTAGTAAATAAACAGTGTAAATTTATGTAAAGTTTTATTTTATAGATTTTTACTAAAAATTAAGATAAAAATTTTCGGGGGGAGGAAAGAGAAGCGATAATTTTTATATCGTATTACTACTTCAAATTTATGGTAGGCGCTTTTATAATTCTTACATCAATTTTACAAGGTCTGAGTGGGTGTAATTTTTATGTTGCTGTCAGACATAATATTGCGGATACGAAGAGTATAAAGACCAGTATTTTCTAAAAACCTCCCCTGTCAATCAAAGCTTTGAAGTCAGAAAGGCACTTCAGGTATGAAGGTTAGAATAGCCATGAAAACTTTACCCTCTGAACCATCCATCAGTGCGAAAAGAAAGGAGAGAATGGTAATGGCGATGTTATCAAGACTAGATCCCAAGTACAACACCCCATCTATCACATCTCTTAGTTCTATAGTTGGCTGCTAGAAGACGCCCCAATCAATAAGAGAACTTTTATATCGTTGCCTTCTAGACAGAACACTCTCTAGAGGGACTCGGGGATGAGAATGAGGAAACGACTTTGACATCCACATATTATTGGTTGCGTTTAAGAGCTCATCTACTTTGCTGTACTCTTGCAATTATGGCGACACGTTAAGAACTAGATATGAGTTGGAAGGCATAAGTACAAAGTGTCTGATCACATTTACTCTGTGGCAACTTTCCTTTGGCGTCACTTTGATCTTGTAATAGAAACTCTACATTCTCATTCTATGGGGACATTACAACGTGCTACGCTGCAACCTATCTAGAAAAAGTTATCTGCAAACATATATAGAAAAAATATTTATATTTAATTAATTAATTAATAATATATGACCTATTTTATCAATTTATCCATGCAGATATATTTGAATGAATTTTTTTAATATAGTCTTTAATGCAGTTTTTTTTAATTTATAATGTTATTTTAAAGCAAGTTAATAGTTAAAATTAATTTTGAAAAAATGCAAAAAATGCTGAAATATATTTATTAAAGTTTTTATCACTTTTAATGTTGTTTGTTTGATTAACTTTACATTAGCGTGTGTTGTTATTAGGATTCTAAGAAAATAAGTAATATAAACTACATTCCTGTTTGAAAATATAATCATGTAATCAGTATAATTTTAGAATTATGTCAAATGTCAATACATTGGTTTGTTAGTGCTGGACTTCGTTAAGGAGGAGAATGCCGGAGCAAACAAATTCACGAACCTTCTAACACATTCGTGATAGAATGTCCAGGTGTCCAACGCCCACTTTGCAGATTTCAATCTGCAGTCAACATGTAAATAGAGACACTATCGAAGGTCGGAATCAGCATTAAGCAATCTACAGTACTACTAACCAAGAATTAAAATGGACGTAGATTAACTCGGGTGTCAAAGGTGTAGGAATTTGTTATGAACACACTTTATGAGTTATAGTGAAGGCTTGTCTTAATTCAGCCCTCGTCTAAATTTATAAATTATAATAAACTATTCTTATCTCATCTACGAGTGTTGATGAGATGCAATAATCTATTGTTTCAAAAGGGACTGAAATGTAAACCTGGCTCCAATCGATGAACTTCTTCCACCTGGTAGATCTATGTCGTTTGCAGATAATACTTCCCTATCCATCATCGAGGAGGTATTCGATCGATCAAATTCTGCACTTCACCCCCTTTTGGGTATCCCCCTTTGGTTGCTACGTACAGCCTTTGTTAAGTGTATAACAATATGAAGACAGCTGCTGATGGAAGAGCGAAACTGGAAGACAGACAGATTCCCGGGTGCCTCTGTCCATCTGCCACTTCATCTGTTCGGTTCACATGTGGTTTTACAATTCTCCTGTTCACTACCGAAGAAAGTGCAGATCATGTGAATCATTATCGTTTAGTTTAAAAATTGATCAATATTGTATTACTATTTCCGAGTTCGTAATCCCACTTTCTTCTTCCTTTTTTCAGACAAAAACGTGTTTAAGTTTTTTATTAATATTAATCACATTTGAAAATTGATAACACATATTCATTTTTAAACATTTTTTTTTCTGGAATTCAAGACGAAATAAATGCTTTATTAACACGTTTTCTCCCTTTAAAGATGGATTTTATTTTTTATTTTTTAAGTAATTCCTAAAGAGATTCATTAAAAAATTACACAAAAATGACTTTTTATTAGATATTTGTAAAGCTATAAATAGCTTAATTAAAAAATAAAGAGAGATATAACTTTTATTAAGTCGTTTATTTAGCATTTAATATTGTTTGATATCACTTTATCCGGATATACTCATCAGTTTTCGATTTTCTGCAGACCATTCTCGAAGGTTGTTTCAATTATACTAACATAATTAAAATAAAGCAGAAGTTTTATTAACAAATCGGTGTTTTCTATTTAAATTAATTTAGGCCAATATACCGTACGTTGAACCAAGACATTAAACACAGTTAGATAAACATTATTAGTAGAAAACAGACTACGAAGTAATTAAATTTAATTTTATTTTGTTCTGTATTCTGCTAAATTTAATGATTTGGTTAAATGGTCCTGTTTATTTTGGTTTGTTTAGGAATTTAAACATGTTCTTAAAACCGATAAGAAGTATTCAATCAGTCCTTTTAACTATTTTTAATGCTTATCGAATTAAAAACAGTTTATATATTTTATTTCCCATGATTTATTAGATAAGATAAAACAATAAAATTAAATTTTCGCTCTGAAATTTAATACAAAAAAATAATAATAATAAACAAATATTTATTTTTTTATAAAATATAATTGTGTTACTAAACGGCAATGACGTAACAATAACAAGTTCTTACGTAACAATTACGTTAGCAACAATAGCTTATGAAATAAACGCTTTTTTTTTTGTATTGATATTGACCAAATGGGGTGACGAACGCTGTAAATTTGCGTGTATCAGGACTTCAACCAATCTGCCAGAATCCATCTTTGAGATCTATTTTGATAAAATGACTACAAAAATTTTAATAATAAAAAATATGCAAATCTATTATAATTTTTGTAAAAATTTTATAAGGATGAAAACATTTTCATTCAAAAAAAAAAAATTATAAAATGTTAATAAAACAATTTTAAAAAATAATCGATAATATTTTAAAATATGTAAAAATTTAAGGATTAAAATATGATATTTTAGCAGTAAAAAGGCATATAAATGTATAATATCATTATTCATTCTAACAGAAGATAATATGGAACAAGGGACATAAACGATCGATGCAGATAATAAACCTCGAAAATATTTTAATAGTTATGAAAATAAACGAATAATAAAAAAAGAAACTATCGTAAATATTACAAAAGCTTTCAAAGATATAATAGGCAACGGTTTTCCGAGCGATAACCTTTTTGCCAAGTTTTAAATGGCTATAATATACAACAAGCTAATATTTACTCAATATATATCTATCTCCATAGACCTACCTAGGGATAAAACATTATGAAAGGAGTGATAATAAAGAAAGTAATAATACTTTTTTATTTGCCGTATCTTATTAGTTTGATAATCATTATTATTATTATTATTATGAGCTAATATGGAAGAAGGTACATTTTTCAATTAGAAAAAAATGATGATACAAAATACTATTATTATCGTCATTAAAAAATTAATCCGGAGTAACTTTATATATGTTCTTTTTATAGATAAAAGTCTAAGAAGTTGCAAAATACTTCAAATTAAACAAATAAATCGTAATTAGAGTTTGAAAAATTTCTTGACCTTTTCTTATTCTTTAGTCACTTCAATTTTCCAACTGATTTAACTTCATGACCCCAATTGTTCACTCAATCGGAACGAGTTCAATTTTTACTCAAAAGAGTTTACAGCATCAGTCTGTAATCAATAAAGCTTCGTCCAACAATCCGCAGGAGCAATAAACGAGAGCAGAAAGCAGAGAAGGCTTGTAAACATATTGTACGCCCTTCTACTTCAACATCCACTACACGCAGTACATAAACAATAGGAGGATTTAGAAAGTAGTCTCTTACATTAAGACATTTAGACAAATGGAACAAATTAAATCACCAAAGCGAAACGGTGATTTTCAAAATGCTTCTCTTCATTTAGCGAACTGTTCTGCTGTTAAATTTTCCAACCATTCTATGAATTGAGAGTGGTGTGCTAAATGATTGGATTGGGACAAACAGAGGTCTTTTGCAAACACTATGGTAATATTTGCTTAAAAGATATCAAAAAACTTCGGATGATTCTGTCATTTTTTTATGTTACACAAGGGAATTTTTCCCCTTTTAAACTTAGTGAAAATTTTCTTCGCCTTTTCAATCAAGCTTAAATCTGATTAATTAATCATGCGCTAAATTATCCTTTAAAACAAATGAAGCGGAGAAACTCGGTTCCATCTTCTAATTGCGAAAATTTTATATTCTTATGGGTTGAATTTATCATTCATTCAATGGCGTTTCTCATCATTTACTCGCCAAAATAAAGACTTTTTTTTTGTCATTTTTTCCATGTTTTGAAAGGTCGTGTCTCCATCTGGTGTACAGAAACATATACAGTACTGTATTTGTTGGATAGCAATAAATTATGACTATAAAATAACAGTTTTTATTTGATAATTTAATGGAAGATATTCATCATTCCATATAAAAACCGAGCACGAACGATTTAACAATAGAATAGAGATTTATCTGTGCTCGCAGCAATGGGGATTATATGTATATGTGTAACAATAGCTACTATCAGTAGTATGTTCTTTCTATAGAGGATTATATGCACCTCCATTCTGAGAGAACAACGCCTAATTGTTAAGTAAACTTAACTGGAATTTGAATTTTATAACAATAGTAGGCAAACATTTTATGTAGGATGATTTATCTATATTTAATCGAAAGGATATTTTAATATAATAGCATGTATGTTAATGTTTAAACATTTTTTTTTTTGTTTGCTGCTTTAATATATCTTACATTCAACATTTTTCTCTGTTTTATTTATATTTATATTCAGCAGTTTTTGCATTTTTATCTTACATTCAGCATATTTTAAATTTTATTTTTTATTATATTTTACATTCAGCAGGTTTTGCTGTTATATTTTATGTTAAACATTTTTTCTGTTTTATTATATATTATATTCAAAATATTTTCGCTATTTTATTTCTATTTATTTTAGATTTAATATTTTTTGTTGTTTTATTACATTTTGTATCTCTGATTTCAATTCACGATGCGATGTTAGAGGAGCAAAATTTTCGGTTCTCACTTTTTTTTTTTAATAATAGAAGTGATTGGTGCAATTCAAAATTTGGGATAGGGAAAGAATTGCTTAGAAGTCATCTACTCCTTCTGCTCACTTTAATTAGTAAGAAGGCCCAAATCGCATTTCTTGAATAAATGCAGAGTTTCGACACCATTGAGTTTTATGAGGAACCATTATGCTAAATACATCTAACGTTTTTCGCTTTAGGGAATGAGAAATGGGAGAAGTAAAGCTACTGACAGTCTTGAGGGACGATAATATCAAATTACGTCACAATTTCAATTTAAAATTATTCAGGATTTTTTAAATATCACGTAAATTTAACATAAATCATTCTACGTATACACAGTATAAACATTCTTTTATATCTAGAGGAAAATAGTTTTCTTTGAAGAAAAATTATTATTAATAACAACAATAACATCTACTGACGTTTATTTTTATTTTATTTTTTTTCTGGAATTTACATATTAACTCGATATAAAAATTTTGTTTAAAATTTAAAATTTTGTAGCAAAACCAGATCGATAGAAAGATGAAAGAAAATTTTATAAACAGAATAATAAGAACAGTATACAACAATACGAAATATAAAGAAAGGGAAAAAAACATGAAAACTTTACATAATATAAATGTATAAGATCATATATTGCATATTGAAAAAATACTTTCTAGAAATAATGATTCTTTAGATCTATCCAACATAAGCTTACTACTGCAGATCTATTGGAATTTCATTATTGTTGTCTTGCTGGATCATTTATCTCAAATTTCGATATATCTGTAAAGATATTTCTTCTTTTTTCTGGGCAACGAAAAGAAAATAATAATAATAATAATATTCTTTATATTGAGTTGCTTTGGTTTCTTCCATTATACAATTATAAATTATAACTGAGTCAACTTTCTAAACAAAAAAATATATTTTTTGCCATATATTATAATAATATATTTTATAAATTCATATATATCTGTAGAAGTTTTATAAGAAAAAAAAAACATCTTTTTTAGATGAAAAAGCTTTTTACTTTTATTCTAAATTACAACATTTTTGAAACCATTTATAACTTTTCTGACATACAATAATCGTTTAAACGTATGCGAGAGAATTTCCAAGATCTATCCAGTATCGAGATGCTTCAAATCTATGATTTAAAGTAATTTTTTCTCTTTTTTTTTTATTCTTTTCATAAAATACTTTTCATTTTTTTTTAATAGTACATATAGAATGAAAGAAGATTACAACGAATTATATATAATTAAATAAAAGAAAAAAATGCATATTATCGTTATTTTTAAAAAAGTTTTCTAAGAAAAATTAAAATTTAACAAACATGTTTCTCTAATATTTTATAACGTAAAGCATATTTTAGCATTAAATATTTAGCCTATTCACAAAAATAACATGAAAAATAGCTTCAGGCTCAAAATTTTTTGGAATATTTGTATAATATAAACATAAATATTTTTTAGCATTACATGATATATTAAATATATTAATTAATTAATGTATAATACGAATTCTATATTAATATTTAATTAAAATTGATTTATTCTGTTTCTAGGTTTCTTAAGAGAGAGAAACAAAATTTAATAAAAGATTACAGTTGGATTATTTTATGATTTTCCTATGAGAAGTATATAAGATAAAATTGAAATAAAGTAGCATAATCTGAATAAATATTATATTTTATATAGTATATTAAATTTTAATAATTAATTTATTATCGTGACTTGAAATTTTATTAAATATATATATATAGTACGTAAGCCAAGTTTAAACTTTACAGATTGGGATAGGAAATAAAATCTTT